>OZ029918.1:1824281-1928256 GCA_964023275.1 Norana najaformis
ACTGGAAAAACTCGATAATACAAAAGAAAGGACTACAGCAAGACTCCGACATTTATCCTCCTATAGAGCTTCCAAGGAAAAGCGTTTCTTTAAAGTAATAAGAAACTTCTAATGCGCTGGTGTCCATTGCACAAAGAATCAATCGATGGCTGATGCAAAACAGAATGAAACATTATATGAAGAGAGCACTTGGAAAAGAAATAAAAATTATAACTGTGACTTAATCGTAATCGTAACCTCGAGATTTCTACAGCGACTATGTCTCGGGAAACAGCTCATTCACACGCTCAGTCAAAACAAATCGATAGGCAAGAAGGGTTCGATCCATGTCAACATCCGAATCAGGCAGGAGGCAGGCAGACAGTCGGACGTCTATGGAGGGTGGTGTTTGGAATAGAATCGGGAAACTAGACAAGGGGCAGAAGAGGAATCAGGAGAGGATCAGATAAGACAGGATAATAAGCTAGTTAAAATAGACGAAAATATATACCATCAAGGTGTGCGCCTTGTGCAGCGATAACGGACATTTCATGAATACGTGACAGGAGAAGAGTTCCATCTCCAACGACTCTTTCCGCTAGGCTGGAAAGGTCCGTGGAGGAGTTTCGCATGCTCTCCACCGTATTGTTGACAAGAAAGGCGTATAAACGAACAGCAGCGTAGAGGTCACCGGCACATCTTACGTTAAATTTATCCTATAAATGATGTTGATGATGATGATCATGTCACGATCATGATCACGATCATCATCATCATCATAATTGTCATCATCACATTCATCGATTATCGTCATCATTGTCAAACCACTATCACCACTCTCCACAACATTGTCTTCCTATTCACAATCGTCATCGTTATTATTATAATCGTCATCATCATCACAGACACTACCTGGTCATCATTAGAGTCAAATGCAACTGTACGTTGATAACGTATGACTAAATGTCTAGTATATGATGAACTTTAAACTTTTAATTATAGCTAACCTCGCTTAGGTTAGTGCAGCAAAAGATCCTGAATAGTTTCTTTTTCAAAGCGGCGCTATATAAATTTCAAAATACAACTGCAACGACAGTTGTAGCATCTACTGTTTTTCATATCTATGGTCAAATTCTTGTTATGTCTTCGTTATATTATTCATGCGTCCAACGAAGTCGTTGTCAATGTTCGTTTCTCTAATAGAACATTCATCTATATCAGCATTTTAAACCGTTAATGACTTACTTTCCTTTACTGAAAAACACCGTTAGGTATATAAAAACTTCACTTTTGAAACTCGCCCTTGGGTCCAGTTGTCGATGTTCGAGCCACTTCAACTTGTCGTGGTTGCGTGTAGAGTTTGCGTTCATGCCGTCAAGAAATCGACCGCGTACCAACTTTGTGTAGTTGTCAATTTCTCTGAAGAACAGAAGTCCCACTCTACTCGTTCTCAGTTCGTCGCTAGTTGCACCGATGGCCGTAGCTTCGACTGAAACAATGTAATTTTATGTTGCCTAATGCAACGTAATGTAATACTCAGAAATATCTCAGCGATGCATGAAAGTTGCGTGAGGGAGACTAGCTTATTCAAACGCATAATATCAAATCAAGTCTGCAAGAATCAGGTTACTGGGTCAGTTTCTGTGTCGGGTCAGGATCATAGGGTGTCGTGTTATCGCTCCTACTCTCTCCTACCAGAAACTACACGCAACAGATTCACTCAGTTAGTAGTTATATTTATTAATATCTTGCAGAAAAACACATCCACCCACTGCAATCATTCTCGTTGTAGTAAGTACTTAAATATCGTATGTAACTGTACTGCCGTCTCTTGCTTCGTTGTCGTCGATTAATAGATGTATCTCTGAGACTAATGCATTCACTTGCTCAGGATCTATCGATGGATAATCCTTGTAATTTATGTGGGTCGACCGACATCATAAGTTTCTATGTGTTTCTAGAGCCTACTGAAGCCACCTGAAGATCACTCATTTCTATATATTATATCTTTTTATATATAAATATATGTAATATCGTTATAAGTCTAGACAACTAACATCCATAGATGACTAACGAATTCTAGATGGGTCTAGAGTGTCCTAGTTAATTGTAAATGTAAACGGTTTTATATAGCGATCGAATGGCCTCGACCACGCTCATTTTTCAATGAATTTATCGGGTGAGATCCTTCACAACCGCTACCCCTTTAAATGGACGCCAAGCCATTTAAAGTTCTCGTGCGTGGACAGTGATAGCCCGGGATCGAAATCTGTGAAATAAACCCGATCGGGTTGCGAACAGAGGATCTTCGGGCACAGAGGCTCCTTGGCATACGCGTTTACCGATGCAGCTAACTAGGTCAGTCAAGTTAACGTCCTCAACCTTCTCAAGTTCGCGATTCTTTTACGGGGCTGTGGTTCACATGAAGCTGAAAACTTACATCTTCCCCTCTGCTTAGAATTCGTGTTTCACGACGACCAACGCATTGATTAGTCAATACTAACCTTTGGCGGAAGCAAAGCCAATGAATGCGTATTCGCCGTTGTACATGCCGTGCTTTTCAGCTTTGAAGAGAATTCGTGCGGTGTAAACATTGTTGACCATTGAGAAGAAGATGACTAAAGCAGAACAGAACCAGAATTCAACAGATGGCGCTATGACTTCAACCAGAATTCAACAGATGGCGCTATGACTTCAACAGGCTTATTAATCATTTTCAATTTTTCATGCGTATTTCCTAGATAAAAGTAATATTTACAAGGAAGACGACGACGGAGACGACGACAAAGACGACTACGATTATGATGGTGATGATGACAACCATAATCACTCTTTCGTGAGTCCACTTGAGGTAGGCAAGTGCTTCAAGCTATGCCTTTACTGGGTGGGTAGGCATAGCGTTTAAACCCACCTTAACAACCTAAGTAATTTGGCAACAAATAATAATAATCTTACTAGTAATAATAATAATTTTGTCTGTCGTCATCTTCGATAATCTTGGTATAAGTCTACATGTATTGCAATCAATCGATGGGCAAGAAGGGTTCGATTCCATGTCAACATCCGAATCAGGCAGGAGGCAGGCAGACAGTCAGACATCTATGGAGGGTGGTGTTTGGAATAGAATCGGGAAACTAGACAAGGGGCAGAAGAGGAATCAGAATCGTTATAGTCTCCGTTATCACCATTGCCGTCACAAGTGTGGTTACCATTTTATTATCATCACAATAAGCATCATCATTAGCCACGAGATGTCGCTATAAACAATATTGTAGCTAATAATGTTTTTGTTCCTGATTACGACGGTGGTAATGATGGCGAATATGCTGGTAATGTTGATGGTGATAATGGCAGATTATGCTGATGTTGATCATAATCGTGCTGCTGGTGGTGATGATGGTTGTGGTGATGATGATCATGATGCTAATGACGATGATGATGATGATGATGATGATGATGATGGAGATGACCATAATGACGCTCCCGCTACTGCTGCTGCTACTCATGATTATAATCATCTTGATTATAATGGTGATTATGCTTGTGATGCTGATGCTGACTGGACGAACGAATATTATGGTGGTGTTAATCACAAGGGTGGTGATGGCGATGATGATGATGATGACATTACTAATAATGATGACGATGATGATGATGATGTAGATGATGATGATGGTACTGTGATGCATCGACGAAGCTGGTGTAACTATTGTAAATAACCTCGGGCCACTTTCTTGACTTCTTCTAGCAATAACTCAATTTCCTCGTCAGCTTCTTTAGACAGAGAGCCTTCCGGAACTTTATCTATCGTCGTCATGATCATCTCTGCTGTCCAGTTTCTATCTTCAAACGCATACTTGACCCGCCTTCCAAGCACATAGGAGGGCACATCTGATGTCGCCAGAATTGCCACGTTCGTCCAGCTATAGGTTTCAAACAATGCAATGAGGACCGGGATTACGGTAGGCCGCCAATAATCCATCGTTATGAAGGTAGAAAGAAGCAAATGGTTCCGTGCAACGGTTGATTTGCAAGCAATCGCTATGAACGGCACATTCAGCGATTGGGCGATAAGAGCCAGCAGCTGGCAGACTTTCTCGCAGTATCCTCCGAAAATGACGTGCACTTTCTTCCTAAAGTTTAGATACGATTCGTAGAAATGTAACGCCGTCAATGTGGTCGAACATTGGCCGTCTATAATCTGCCAGTCGACTTCGAATTCTTCCAAAGTTTCGTGTTTCCTGATGAAGTAGAAGGCCATCACAAGCGCAGGAGCCGTCCGATTTGCAATGGCTACACTCGTGTTCGCTGGTATTACGAACAACATGTTTAGCCTCGGCTTCTGCGCCTCGAGAAAGTCTAGTCCGAGACTGAGGGTGAGCCAGACTAATAGCACGGACCGTTTTAGTGACGTGTTCAAATCGACTGATGCTAGATGCATTACTAAACTCTAAGAAAATCGATTTGATTATAAGAAGCTAACACCTAATCTAAATGCAACAGTCTTCGACTTCTTCCAGCTCTCAATACCTGAGATCACTGGTTACCGAACGGGGGACGTGGAAACATAGATGACACCTTATACGCGCTATATTCTCTTGATATCCTGATTAATATGCTTCTCTTCGTAACTTAGTTAAACCTACAAACTTATGAAAAGCGATATTCTACTTTAAATCTCATATTTCAAGCATCCACATTGTCTGAAAAACCTTTTATGCCTCAAAGTCAAAAAGTATCATCACGGCTTCATGGCTTAGTTATCGGAGAGAACGTCATAAATGCATTATGACGAAATATTAGGTAATTTTAAAAAGCTAATTCATTCTGACGTCACGAAGACGGGGCTTGGATATATGCATATAGTAGGGGAGAGTGCTCTAAGATGCCCAGGGTGAATAAGACGCGCACCCCCTTTAAAACGTAACTGAAGACAGAATTTCGTGTTCTTGTTGTGTCTTTGCATGTAGTGACATCTTACGATCCTTCAGTTGCAACGACATTAAAATATTTTAGATATTGGCGTGGTTACGTGATTTTTTAAATTTTGACCACTTTTCCGTAAGTACGCACGTAAGAATTTGCATATTTTTCTCTGTAACTTTATGCACCACGTAGGTGTGAATTTTCAGGTTTATACTAGGCTAAGTTATGATTGTTTCAATGGTTTTATCAAACTTTTAAAATCGAGCTAGTTAACCAAAATGGCGTCAATAGAGTAGGACTAGCAGATTTACAAGATGCCCATGGGCATCTTGAATACATAGGAAGCATAAAGATTACAAGATGCCCATGGACATACTGCATACCCTGGGCATCTTAGAGCATCACTCTTGTATCATGAGTTTAAAAAGGCAGTCGTGGTTGAAGGTGCAGCTAGAAAAATGTTAATGATTTAATAGTAGGAACAGTTACAGGTGTTTTCTAGTGATAGGCCTATAGCTGCAGGAGTGATAAATGTTGATTACTTTTAATGGCTATAACCTAGTTGTGTTTGTGAATGTGGTGTGTTTCTATGCATATTAGATTATTTTTATAGGAGTTTGTTAAAATGGTTTATGAGAGAAAGACAACCAGTGGGAGGTATGGTTTTCAATGCTTCAGCGAGCCGTGGAAAAAGTACGAAGAGGAGAAATGAGTGGGCCTAAACGAAAAACAGACAATGTATGATGTGCCTCGCAAAACCATTTCAAGGCATCTGCACGAAAAAATGCAGAAGTCAGGGAATTTGGGACGATTTGAAGCTGTTTTGGGAAAACAGCATAAAGCTCTGGTGCAGCACGCGATTAAGCCTCAGTAGCTCACGACTATCTGCCATGATGCCTTCTTCGACTGACCAAGAATCGGTGCCAGCCATGATGCTTCCTTTGACTGTCAAAGAATCGGTACAAGGGAAGTTGTCAGTGGTCAGCAATTTTATTGAATCTATTTCACCATTGTCAAAAACAGAACAAGAGAACGGAAAAGGAAGTCTGAGACGACTGAGGTCTTTATCAGTTCACGATTTAATAAGAAGGTATTAGAAAAGATAGGAAAGTCAAAGAAGAAGATAGTGCTAACCAAATACTGTGGCACATTGCAGGTCACTGATTCTTCAGCAACTGGTGCAGTAAAAACCAAAATGAAGGAACTAAAGAAGAGACAGAAACTTACATGCAGACAAGACAAACCAAGGCAGAAAAAAACAAGAATTAGTGTCCAGGAACCTCAGTCAAAAAAGAAAGCTAAAAACAAACCCAAGTTGGACTGTGAAGGAGATGAAAAATGTCTTATGTGTAATGAATGCTTTAGAGACAGTGCTGCTATAGGGAGAAATGGATGAAATGCGGTATGCTTAATAGTTGGTATCATGAAGAGTGTACAGGGGAGACATCAAAAGAATTCAAGTGTGACTTTTGTCGTTAGTTATACTTGACAGTTCAAATCAACAATAACATCTTACGACATAAGTTTAACATTTATTTATATTTGCTCTTCATGTTCATGTTTGCTTAATATCAGTAGTTGAATAATCTTTTAGTTTATGGTTATGCTTTTTCAGTTTATATAAATTTTACTGTATTGGCCAGCAAAGATGAGGGATTTCCACATCATTCATTTATAATCAATTTCCATTATTCCAAGATGCCCATCCCATGGGCTTCTTGCAGCATGGGGTTCCTAAGATGCCCAGTTTGGATATATGCATATAGTATTAATATTAATAGTAATATTATTATTATTGTTATTATTATTATTATTATTATTATTATTATTATTAAAATCAAGTTACTTATATCGCTATAATTAATGAATTCGTCTCAAATGCGCGGGAAGTTGTAAAAGATATCGTCCAATATATTCGTAATCGTCAACTCATAATTTCTACAGGCCCAATGAAAACTAAGTCTCGGGAACCAGCATATTCACACGTGCTCAGTCAAAACAAAATCGATAGGAAAAAGGGTTTGGTGTTAAGTCAGGATCCAATTGTCAGGCTGGCAGGCAGTCAGACGTCTATGGTGGGTGATGTTTGGAATTAGGTCTCCCTGATAGAAAAGGGGAGAAGAGCAGTAGGATAGGATATTACAAATATCTGAAAATATATATATATATATATATATATATATATATAGAGAGAGAGAGAGAGAGAGAAAGAGATGGAAACAGAGTCTATGATTCATGCTCGCGTCCTGTTCCAGAGTGGACACTGCGCTGCCCTTCGCTTCAGATGCACGCACTGATTCAGACAGAGTCACACAACCCAGAGGACTTACTGCCTCCCCTCTCTTTCCTTGCTCATTAGATGCAACTGATGCTGCGGCTGCCGGCGATGATACTGATGGGTAACCTTGGCAACGTCATCGACAGAGATGCTTCTAGCGGATGCGGTATTTCCCGAATCAGAATTCCAGAATCACTGCTGGAACAGAACGCTAATGAAGCCATAAAAAGGAGTTTCAAGTGGTATTTTATCTAACCCGATGCGCAAAATACTGGGAGTCAAGTAATGCGAAACGCATTACAATTCCCGGCAAAAATTTTAATGGATTAGATTTAAAATTTCTGGACTCAAGAAAAGCAGGTAAGCAATCAATTCTTGATGATGATAATGGTGGTGGCGGTGGTCACAGCGACGACGACGACGACGACGATGATGGTGATAATGATGCTTATGGAAACTATTAGAAAGGAACTGCCAACAAGAAAATGACTCTTTCGACCCACAGAACAAACTGATTTCTGAAACTAAAGATTGACTTACATCGATAAAATGTGGATCTTTGAGTGTTCAAGTAATTTACTATATTCCGCTTGAATGCAAAATGCGCATACATTTTTAAAAGAAATTGATCAATTTAATTATGGCTACCGATTCGTTTATCTGTTTAGTTCATTAATTGCATCGTTCTGAAGGCAAAATCCTTTCAACCGTTCGTGAACTCCATCGGCTCCGATGATTGTGATTCCCGTCATCATTTTTAGAAACGTTGTTTCCAATGACACACCATAACGATGCAGTCAGCCTCTGCCATCGTCTCCAACTACCGTAACCATGAGAAACGGCGCCGCGAGAAATGCGACGACGGAAAATGCACGACTAGTTTCGCTTCCAGCCTTCCATTTCGGCGACTATAGACGATGACCTTCGCTTGAATGACGCCGGAAGAGGCTTTCGATATCCGGTTTTGCCAGTCAGCCAGAATGATCGCATTGGCTTTCCATCCTGAAAAAATGCAAATAATTTGTCATGTATTTTTACAGGTATCAATGCCGTCAGTATAAAGCTGTTGACGCGATAGTCCCACCTAGAACTCAGAATATCATATCACAATTATGGCCCGTTCTAAAAGCTATTTGCTGATATAGAAGCTTAAAAGGTTGAGAAGTTATGACGAACATTTAACCATTGGGATAGTAAAATAAACAGTCAGCGTATGTTAACCTGAATCAAATGAGACAGTGCGCGTAGTAGATGAAATATTGTTTAAAGAGGAAGGTAAGAAGCATCGGAAAACGAAATGAGTTGAACTGATGTCGGAAAGCTAGGAATCTGTAATTTCCAAAGGGCAGCGGAACATCTTGGCAGCTTACATTACGTTTTCGTTTGTGTGATACACCGGCTTACTTTTATGGTAACTTTTCCACCTTGTTCGACAGTAAAGGCGCCAGTCTGACTGATGTGATTATATGTAGTCTCACTGATTCGTACCCTCATTACTGAAAATATCACATTAAGCTAATTTAAAACTTAACTTAATCACTGCGGTCCGATACCTAATGCAGCATGAAGGTTGGATCTTTTCACAGATAAATTGAATTTAAACGATTAATTTGTGTTTGAAATATTCTAAGGTGCACTGTATACGCATCCTGACACATACAAACTCACCAAACTATCTTCATACATACAAAAATCCATATACGCATACGCACATACAGACTTGCTTACATATATACACACATACATACATACATACATACAGGCATGCAAATTAACTTATATAGGCAAACAACTATGTAGAGATGTCACATCACGCCATATCAGATAAGATTTGGTAGGTTTACAGTTTCAAGTGGCTTTGGTGATGTTGACTTATTACTATTATAACAATGCTTTTCGTGACCCTGACCTTTACTGGCGCTGTGCATAGCCGTGAGCGTCTGAACAGCGTCGCCAATTACGCAATAACTCGGAAGAATACGCCAGATCACCGCTGTAAGAACAGGACCTAAAGACGATCATAGAATACACGCCCATATAAACGCGATAGAAGAACACTAAGTGTTTACGAATTGTTATTGTTGTTATTGTTATTTTACCTTTATTATTATTATTATTACTATTATTATTATTATTGTTGTTGTTGTTGTTCTTGCTGTTGTTGTTGCTGCTATTATTATTATTATCATCATCATCATCACCTCATCATCATCATCGTTGTCATCGATGTCATGGTCGTCATCATTACATCAGCAGCAGCTGCATTATCATCACCAACATTCAGAGTTCTCTTCTCAATGGGCTCATGGGTTCGGTGACATTTCCTTGACTTCTTTCTGACCCAGTTTCATAGTCTGATTCTTTTATCCATCATCTATTCAAGTAGAATAGTTCTTGGTCTCCATACACTTACCATCAATAGTTATTTATAGTAATAAAAATAATAATGTATATATAAACAATCATCTTCTGGGGCGCGGGTGTATAATGCACATAGCATCAACCAATGACCCGCCAAAATTAAGCCGTAATCATCAGCCAGAAGGTCAGTCCAGCGAACATTTACTTTGTTTGGGGCGAGAATGCAAAGTATGTCTGTGCGTAACTAAGTGCGTGTGCAAATCACATCTAGAAATCCGTAGTACCTGTATGGACAGAAATTTTGAGGATGACATTTAGTGCTGGTGCAAGAGGTGTTTGAAATGACAATGATTCGCTGATCAGGTCAAGACTCAGGTCACAGATGTCCTCAGCATGCTTTTCATTAGGTTGTGGAATTCCACTGCCCAGCATCATCGAATCTTTACTTCCACGACAGTTGACCTACAGTAACTTCTTCATATAAATGATCGTCGTCGCTAGGCGCAGTCGACAATGAGACGTCAATTATAGCGATTAGTGTTACATCAAGAGGCATAACAAGAAGACGGGAACACTCCTTACTTTAATCAAAAGCCAGGAAATCTCTGATACCATTACGAATGAAACGCATAGCAACCAAGGTGCTGTATTTGAAGCTAAACCAATGGTGCTAACCAACCGTGGTCAGCGTCATATAACCCAGATTTCTGCTTCCATCCTAATTTCAGGACTTTTTCCATTCCCAATCTCTTCCTTTTTAGTAAGTAAGCAAGTGAGCTAACATTTATAGCGCGCTTAAACAAAACTAGTCTTGCACGAAAGCGCGTAACATAAACTAAGTTAATCGTAATAAAGTCTAAACAAATGAGTTTTAAGTGCAGCTTTAAATGCTTTTTTTCTCTGACACCTCTCTATCTCCCTCTCCCTGTATCACTGTATATATCTCCATTCTTCTTTCTCTCACTCACTCTCTATCTATCTGTCCCTCTCGCTCGATCTCTGATATGAAATGCATTAAAGACTATTAGTTTAAAGTTGTACTTACTTCAATGACGTTGTATTTCTTTATGACGTCATCGTATATAAGAAACAACGACTTCAGAAGCTTTGTCATCTACAACGCGATTTTTTCTTTTATCATCAATTTCATCATCATATCGTCAGCACTGAAGTTCCAACAGTCCGTCATTCGTTTGTCTCCTTAATCAGCTCTTTTTTGTATAAAATTCTTCAGTCTCGTCTCTTTTTAGCTGACGGTGAATATATGAACAAGTCATAAGGTCCTGGTATTTACATTTCGTCTTTCACAGTAGCCGACAGTGCGTGCTGGAAATAATTGCAGGGTTTTGGCATTCACCTATTTTGGTCTGCGTGTCAAAATAGTTGAATAAGTGACAGTGCTTACCTGAACAGGTGACAGGACTTTGGTGCTCGCGTAAAGGTTAGTCGTTTCGCAGAAACAGAGAGTCACGGGATCCATCCTCTGTGGTTGAACCTCTTTTCCGCTGACTATTCTATCAGCTACGCTTCTAGAAGTGCAAATCAGAGAGACCGCAACATAATGTTGTACGAAACAACATAGATGTGCATAGAAGAAACCATGTAATAGCTATACATTTTAAATTTCAAACGGGATTGACCCTTACGCCTGACCTGGCCCCGAAAGTGGCCCAACAACCCGGCTTTTGCGGATTTAATTGATGCTGGACCGGTCAAGAAACAGGTCATCCTGACGTAGCTCATTTTACTTCATATCAGATCACACCACATAGCATTCTATTACAATAAACTGCATTGTTTTGCGGAACAAATGAAGAAACATCAGGTGAATTACTCTGGAAGTAGGTTGTAGACGGCCGACTCTGTTCTCTTCTTTTCGGCTGCAATATCTGTTGCCTTTCGTTCGAAAGCTTCTTCCATCATCCGTTGCATCCGATCCATCAGATTAGGTATTCTGTTCGCGAAGAAAAACAAGCACTAGAGGGATACTCGAATTTGTCGTTTTCTTTCTGTCCTAATATTTGGTGGCCTCTTGGTTTTGTTGATCCTAAATCGTAACTGTAAAGTCGAAAATTTACAAAACGATGCCGGATTTCGATTTGGCTTCTCCCAGGGTTTATGACCTTTGTCGACTTCACCTGAAGCGACCATCGATTGATGTCTTCAATATTACGATGGCGACGCCGAAGAAGTCATTAGAATAGAACTTAATAGGATAAAAAGCTAAGGCCAGGGCATAAGCTAACTCAAGAACCCTGCATCAAGTCAGAGGAGTTTTACAGAGAAGAACTAAAACCGGGTACCGTGAGAACTCTTAGGAAAGAAAGCAGAGGAGTCACGGAAGAAGATAGAAGAGGTACATGGTGATATGATTCTTGCAGGCGAAGGAAAGCTAAGACAATTTGAGACTGGTTAACACATGAACTTATGGTGTTAAATATTAAGCCACGGCGATCACTCAGTATTCCTATTCCCTGCTTTTTCCATGGGACATTTGTACCAGCGAAAGTTAGGAGGTTAGCATTTGTATTTCTTGCTTCTGAGCTAAATGACACTTCGAATTTGGAACCAATGGGTGGTTTCCACGGAGATGTGTAGACAATTTTGTTTCCTTTTTCCGTTAACCCACTGACTATTTCGATTGGAAATCTGTCTTGGGTTCATCTCCATACTTTATCTCCTTTTACTTATTCTCGTCCTAGATGTCTCGAACATACTTCATTCTTTCCCAACAACTTTTTCTGTTCCTTAGTTCACGCTACCGTCTTTGCTTCACGTGTGCGAATTCTCGACTCTTTACATAGTTATATTCGCACAGATTGTTTTGTATAATTTTTATGTTATTTTTTAAAATTACTTTATTGCACTTTACTTGCGCAACATGTGTGCATAGTCAATTTCTCCAAGTTCGATATACGAACTACGCTCAGCTGGTTCGAGATTGCAATCGTTATGTTGCAGCCATATCTTGTGACATAGTAAAAAGTCCTGGCCTACTGTATTCTCAATTCTTCTTATATTCTCTTCGCCCACGAGTATCTCGTCCAAACAGCTTACTTCCCTCCGTGGATGACCCTCAGTTTTCCTCGAATGGTTTTGAAGGTCGGTCTGACTTCCGGTTTGCGATGCCAGCAGAGGGCTGCCAGACTGTTCCAGCTGACCCCAATAGTTCCATCAGGATCGGGTAGGAATGGTCGAAATTGTGGATCGCTCTTCAACTTGGAAACGACTTCTGTGGAAAAACAATTGTCTGAATGAAAGGAGGATGAACTTAAAGCACATGGAAAGAAACAATCGTCCATCTGTAGGACCTATTTTTCAATCACTGGAGGAATACATCTATCTGTATGTCTTATGTACCTATATATTCATACATGTGTGTGTAGATAGACAATCTATCTATGTGTTTATCCATCCATCTATCTTTCTGTCTGTCTTATGTACCTATATATTCATACATGTAGATAGGCGATCTATCTATGTATTTATCCATCCATTTATCTTTCGGTCTGTCTGTTTTCGTCTGTCTGTCTACTTATCTAATTATATATATTTCTTTATATATATGTATGTCTCACTCGCTATTTCTACTTATTAATTTCTGTTGATTAATTTACTTATGAAACATGGCAAAACTCACGCTCATACGGAGAGGAGTGAAGCCATGGAGACGAACTAAAGCATAGTAGGACAGAATTTAATGCTGCATATATGTATATATGTATTTTCTATATCTAAAAACTTTGTATAGCGGCTTTAAAAATCTCTCAAAGGGGCTGAATGTAGTTGAAAGTTACATGTACCTTCTGGTGTGATGGACTCGAGTTCAGTATGGAATGGCATCTCCTTTGTAATCAATTCGGAGGCGATGATTCCAAAGGAATAGACGTCACCTTCCTTCGTTCCATAGATTCGGCTACGGTCCGTTTCCGGTTCCTTTAGTATTTCCGGCGCAGTCCACAGCAGATCTAAGCGATCCCATCAGAACCATTCCAAACTTACGCAGGCGGATTCTTTAGGTGTTCATGAATAGGTCGCTGGATAGGTGAATGGATTGACGGATGGATGGATGGATGAAAGGATGGATGGATGGATAAATGGATGCATAGATGAATGCGGAATAACGGGCGGATCAGTATAGGCTCACCTGAGTTCCATTTGAAAGTGCTGATCTCCGGATTATGCGATCGCTTGAACTTCTTCAATCCGTAATCCGTGATCCTGCACTCCCAATTGCGGTCGACGACGCAGTTGGAGCTCGTCAGATGGCCGTGCGGACCAATTGGACTTTCGTGCAAGTACTCCATACCCTGAATTAGAATTCAACCGTCCATTCTGTCAACGTTAAATCATGGATTACTCGAGTTTAAAATACTCTTGCTGCAAGAGACTTCTTAAAGACGGTCGATTGTAATGCTTAATTGGCTTTAATTTGACTTATGCAAGCGTATTGCACCTTAAAAAGAACAACAGCATTGTGCAAAGACGCATTCTCTCGGCAAAACAGGCTACCGAGAGGAGAAATGAACAATAACTTAAAGAAACGAATGATTAACGTCCTTGATATGGAGCATGGTGTTGTATGGCTCCGAAACACGGACCATGAAAAAGGAAGATTGGATGCCTTCGAAATATGGAGTTGGCAGAGGATGAAATAATTTAGTTCGATGGAGCACATAACAAACGAGGAGGTGCTGAAAACAGTTGGGAGAGAAGGATCTATGATGGCTACATTTAGAAGGCGACAGAGGAAATGGATTGGTCACATACTGAAAGTAGACTCGCTCTTGAGAACGGTAACTGAGGGTAGAATGGTGGTAAAGAGGACAAGAGGAAAACCAGAAAGATGCTGCTGGATTGGATGATGACGAACGGATACAGCAGGCTGAAAAAAGGAAATATCACCGAGAGGAGTGACGTCATCGTACGTTTGAACCTGCCTGAGGACAGAGTGTCTGAAGAGAAGAAATTGCACCTTAGTGATGTCTGTTGCGAGACAGAGGCGGAACTCCCAGTTGATGTCGTACTTGGATTCAGCCAGTACATCCTGTAGACTCCCTCTGTCGGCGTACAGCATCAGGACACAGACGTTAGGCGCCTCCGCACACACTCCAATAAACGGATTCACGTTCTCGTGGCTGATGTAGAACAACTGTTTCATACAGCGCAAGGGAAACTTAATATTACTAGATGCATTCTATCGAAATTCAAACATTATTGGCACTGATGGCGAATCTAGTGGCGGTAGCGGTAAATTTCAAGGTAACACTAAGCTCCTCAGAAGCTAAGGAAGGTATGCTCGCCTCTACAGAAATTTCTTAGAAGCATGAAGGTAATGGTAACACATTTGTTTACAAGCTTCAATTGAAACTCCTAATGATAAACGTAGCCCTGATGTCAAGAAATCGTTCGGCTGAGGCGCACTCATAACAACAGCAATTTAGCGATAGGACACAGTTTCCAATAACTCAACATCAGTCGACAAAGAATGGAGGACTTAGTTTGCACAAGGCGGCTTGAATTTACATTGACAATCACTCACAGTTTACTTAATTAAAATAGCATACGCTATAGGCCCTGTGTTATTTAATTATTACCGACCTTCGTGTGTTCACTACATCTAAAATGATATATGTAATACGTTCACTAATATTGGTGTAATGAAAAGATGCGTAGTTATGGTGTAGTAACAATTGTTAAATTTCAATAATTAGTAAAAGTGTAGCTACAAGAAACGCTGTTCTCTGCATACGCACCTTTTTTATTTCGTTATAATAGGTCGGATGAAAAATGTCGACGGAATTGCGGTCTATCTTTTTAATCGATACCGTTTTTCCCTGCAAAATAGTCGACCTTAGAATGCATATATATATGTTAATTTAATTGTAATTAGGTCAATAGAAAAACACGCAAAACTTGGAGAAGGCTGGCTTCCCAGTCAACCTGAAAATTACAACGAAACCCTTTTCAATCCTATGTTCAGTTCTTTACCTAAGAACCCGTTTGACTATCTTCGGAGTTTTAACAAGGGTCTCTAAATGAGTGATTATACGGATTCAATCGATTACCCAATTAAGCACGATTACTATTAAAAGTTCCTACAGATACGCGCAGCCTGACCTTATAGGTTCCTGCGAGTGTGTATACTCGGCTATGGGCGCTTGCTCTTCTGTGGGAACTGCGAATGTCAGAGTGATCTGCTTGACTGCCCACCTGTCAGACGATCGTTACAGAACACAACCTCTATCTAATTGACTGACAGATTGACTGGGTGGCTGATTGAATGAATGAGTAATGTGTGAATGAATAAATAAATGACTGGCTACTTTAATGAGTGAGTGAATAAATGAAGGAATGACTGGTTGATTGATTGATTAGGTGATCAATAAAAATTCGCAACTAGCCTCGACACTAGTTTTGCTTCGATGCGCATCGCCTGCTGAAAGTTGTTCGATCACCTGTCACCAAACAAAAGTGATTTCGCTCAGGAAGGCGATGGATACTTACGATGGTGATTTTATTATTATTATTATTATTATTATTATTATTAGTAGTAGTAGTAGTAGTAGTAGTAGTAGTGGTAGTAGTAGCAGTGGTAGTAGTAATAATAGTAGTAGTAGTACTAGTAGTATTAAAAGTAGCAATACCGGTCGTGGAGGTAGTATTAGTATTAGCATTAATATTAGTAGCACAATTAGTTGTTGTGGCAGCAGGAGCAAAGCAGTAGTAGTTGTTGTTACGGTTGTTGCTGTTGTTGCTGTTGTTGTTCTGTCATTATATCTACTCAGTCAGTCTCAAATTATTACGAGACTATTTGAAATTGCCAATCCACTATAGAGTGCCTTCCTTAAGAAATTCTACGCCTAATATGTAAATATGTAGGTAGGGATGCTGGCATATATTTCCCTTATTAATTTAAGACTCACTACTTCATCCTGGTTTTTGCATGATCCCATCTTGGCCACTAGCGAACATACATCCGCCCCTCAGATTCAGGTGTTCTGACATTGCGCGCGTTACAAGTGCTTTAAAAAAATAAATAAATAAAATAAAATTCATGTATGTATGTATGCATGCATATATGATGTATGTATGATGTATATATCCGAGGATCTCTGAACATGAGCGCTTTGATCATGGCTGTCTAAGAGTGACAAGACATAAAAGTCTCATTGTTAGAGTCGGCCCACATAGAAGACCCGGATGTAAGGAGTGACTGAAGGATGAGCCGTCTCTTTGGGGGGCGTAACCCCAGAATCCTTATAAAAGGGGAAGTTTCTTTGAGTTGACTGAGCTTGGCTAGTTAAGAAAGGCTGAGTCCGACGTGGCTCTGTTTCTGTTAGTCGCCAAGACTCCGTTTTACGAGCTGATGTAAAGGTCCTCCGTCTGTTGGAGGAACCTGAGAGGTTTTTGTGTTCAAGTTGTTCGCTGATGTGAAGACTTCGACTTTTGTCTTCAAAACAGCCGTCGACGTTCTGTCTGATGTCAGGTATTTTGTTTATGTGCTATAACCTCTTGCAAGTGTAAATATACATTTTATCTCAACCCAAGCGAGTTTATTTCCTTTTCGTAGGACTAGCACGTAACATTATACAGAATAGCTGTAATCGACATACGTTGTCTCCTATGAGAACGACTTGGGACCACTTGACTTGCCACTGTGCGAGAGTTTTTCTTTCCACTTTCAGTTTCATCCGCCTGCAATGAATTCATGGTACGTTCAAAGAATTCAAACTTAAATGCACATTTAAAGTGCAGTTGAATTTGGAAGACATTGTGAGGAAGCAATGTTACCGAGCGATTAGATCGCTGTTAGTACGTATGAAAATCTGAAGGCAGCAAATGAAGAACCTGAAGGAAAGGTGCTCCTGAGGTTGAAGGAGCATGCGACTGATTGCGAACACAAGCACAGCAATCCAAAGACAATACATCATTTGTAGCCTCCCGAAGTGCATTGGTTATATTTTACTAACCAGTGAAGAATGGAGGGCTCAGTGAGCGCCAAGTGTATGGTTTGTGTTCAAACGTTAAATGGAATACGCACCTACCGCATAAGCTATGCCACTTTTACAAAAACATGTAGGCCTAACCTACGAATGTTTTCAATAACTTAATATGATTCATATTTAATAAGGCCTTTTAGAAGTAGTTCAAAAGCATACCTTGAGATGGAGAGTGCGATGAAAGCAGCCAAGAGGGCGAGAACTCCAAGAACAGAACACGTGACGAACAAAACTAAATCTAAAATTTTAAACAGTCCTATATTCCTTAATAATTTTCAGAGTGGGGAAAATAATTCTTATTTTCGTTACGTCACTATACCCTATTTAGAAATATCTTATCAATATATGTACAGGCAATGCAATACAATGGAATGCAGTGCAATAGAATACAATGCATAACAATGCAACAGAATAACGGCGTTGTTGACCTATGGATGCATATATGTAAGTATCTATGTATGTATATTTGTATGTCTGTATATATGTATGTATCTATGTATATATATGTATGTATGCATTATTATTATTATTATTATTATTATTATTATTATTATTAAGGTCTAGTGCTCGAAAAAAAATAATAATAACAATAAATATAATAAGTATAGTAATAATATTATTATTACTGTCTTGCAAAAACAGTGCTGGCAGACAACAACGCCATAACATGCTAAGTGACATTATATGGACAGCTTTTGGCATGGCGAACATCCCGGCTCAAAAAGAACCCTTGGGCATCACTAGGGAAGATGGCAATAGACCGGATGGGGTGATTCTTATCTCGTGGTCTCGTGGAAGGTGTCTCCCGTGGGATGTGACAGTTTCAGACACATTTGCAGCGTCACGCACATGATTTACATCAACCGGAGAAAGCGAAGGCCTCAGCCAAAAGGTTAAAATACTCCACTATAGCCAAAAACCCACGCTTTTGTGGCGGCTGGAATGGAGACCAGCGGCACATGGGGTGAGAAAGGGTTGGATTTTGTGTCCCAGCTAGGGCGAAGGTTGACTGTTGCAACACACGATCCACTGGAGACCAGCTACCTGCTCCAAAGACTCACGAAAGCTATCCAGCGCAAAAACGCCACCTGCTTTTCCAGAACCTTTTCACGTTAAACTGAGAAGTTAAGAAGTTTATAATAACAGTACTAATATTAATAATGATAATAATAATAATAATAATAATAATAATAATAACAACAACAACAACAACAGCACCAACAACAATAGCAATAACAACAACAATAATTATCTTCATTATTATAATAAGAAATAACAATGATACTAATACCGCTCCTACTAATTTTTTTAGTCCTGAGAGGTCACATGTACCTCGGGTGAAAATAAATAAAAATACTTATAATAAATAAAAATAACAATAGACGAGAAACTAGAATTAGATTTGATAGTCACATTGTTGCTTCAGGCATTTCTCGTTGTCAAATCCACAAAGTGGTTCGTCCAGAGGTGCTTCGGTCGCTTTCCCTGGCCAGGTCAACTTCATCATCGGGATGCGTATGTCTAAATTTGTATCGTTTTC
Organism: Norana najaformis; assembly: GCA_964023275.1. NCBI lineage: Eukaryota > Metazoa > Annelida > Clitellata > Crassiclitellata > Hormogastridae > Norana > Norana najaformis. Next base: position 1,843,369 of record OZ029918.1, read on the forward strand.
CTCTGGAATATGGATGTACACTTCCTTTTCCCTGTTAAACTCTTGTGAATTCAATAAAGCCCAGGCAGGAGCACGAGCTCCTCTCCAGTCAAAAATCAGCTTCCCAAGCGCATCTATTTAGACATCAAACAAACGTAATGATATGATTTAAAGAATTACAAGTTTTTGTAAAAGCATAATTGAGTATCCTCTTGACGTGATTAAATTTGCAGTGAATGATAAATTCAGTTCATTTCGATTTGTCTCGTTTACATGTTTCCATGTAAGTTAATTAATTAATAAATTCACGAAAACAATGCAAAGACTCTGCAATGGTTTTCTTGAGACTTCTGAACATATGAAGTCTTAGCGGACCTATTATTTTTAGAAATTTATTGTCATGCGCATTGGAAAGTTAATTAATTAATATACATGGCGAATCTTTACACAAAGTCTTTAATGTACGTGACTATGAGATTTCCTTTGTAAGTCTATATTCCTGCAAGCAACGCGAAAATACATAACGAAAGCAGATTTCAATAATTATATCCCAATTAAAGAGATTCCCACAGCTACAAGACATTTAACAATGGCAATCATTATTATCATTATATTCCACTTAAGAAGACTTCGACCTTTTGAACACCTTCTACACGAAGACATACAGTACTAGTACATGCAGTACCACATTACTCGCCGAAAAGTTATAAAGAACGCAGAAGAGGCGCCAGCATTTGCAGGAAGAATTAACAGATGCTATCAGCAAAATGCAGGTGAATAAAACATCAGATGAGGCAATTACTATGGAAATGCTTCAAAGATGAGGAGAAAGAATTAATCTTATACCAATTCATACTCGTATTACAAAGATACAAAGAGACAAAGCAGTTATTTAATACTCGAACAAATCGATAATCGCCCCGTTATACAAAATATAGGGACTACAGCAAGATTTAGCCGCTTACAGGGTTTCCCAGGAAAAGTGTTTAAATTAATAAGAAACTTCTAATGCGCTGGTGTCCAACGCTCAAGGCATCAATCGATGGCGCTGCTGCTGATGCAAAACAGAATGAAACAGTATGTTAAGAGAGCACTTGGAAAAGAAATAACCGGGTTCAGTCCAGTAAGAATCACATATGTCCAGCTATTCACAACGAGACAGGTATTTTATAAAAAATTATAACTGTGACTTAATCGTAATCGTAAACTCGAAATTTCTATAACTACTATGTTCGTGAAACAGCTCATTCATAGACGCTCAGTCAAAACAAATCGATAGGCAAGAAGGATTCCATGTCAACATCCGAATCAGGCAGGAGGCAGGCAGACAGTCAGACGTCTATGGAGGGTGGTGTTTGGAATACAATCGGCAAAAGAGACAAGGGGCAGAAGAGGAATCAGGAGAGGATCAGATAAGATTATATATTAAACTAGTTAAAATAGACGAAAATATATACCATCAAGGTGTGCACCTTGTGCAGCGATAACAGACATTTCATGAATACGTGACAGGAGAAGAGTTCCATCTCCAACGACTCTTTCCACTAGGCTGGAAAGGTCCGTGGAGGAGTTTCGCATGCTCTCCACCGTATTGTTGACAAGAAAGGCGTATAAACGAACAGCAGCGTAGAGGTCACCGGCACATCTTACGTAAAACCTATCCTATGTATCATCAAGACCATCATCATCACCATCGTCATCATAGTCATTCTTCTTCTCCCCGACATATAATTATAATCGTCATCCTCATCAACCACCGCGCTTAGCATCATCGTCATAGTAATTATCATCATCATCATCACAATTATCTATTATGATCATAATTGTCAAACCATCACCGCCACTCTCCGTCAACATTGTCTTCGTATTCACGATCGTCGTCGTTATTACTATAATCGTCATCATCATCACAAACACTACCACGGTCATCATCCCTTATCGTCGTCGTCGACGCCATTACCATCTGTCAACAGCGCTTCACACGTCGCTGGCTCCCAGACCGAAACAAATAATTTTGAAAATGAAGGCCTCCGTTTAGCAGAGTCAAATGCAACTGTAGGCCTACATATCAACACGTGGACAACGTATGATTAATTGTCAAACATATGATGAATTTTAAACAATAAATGGCATTATTATTATTATTATTATTATTATTATTATTTTGCTTTTATTACGCGCGTAAGGTCAGTTAGTCTGAGCTTGCGCTGCGAAAACCTCGCTTAGGCAAGTGAAGCAAGTGACTCTAATAAGTTTCTTTCGAAGCGGCGCTATATAAATTTTAAATTACAACTGGAATTACAGTTGCCACACCTACTGCTTTTCTCGTGTCTATTGTCCAAATATTGTTATGTCTTCGTTTCTATTATTCATGCATCCAGCGAAGTCGTTGTCTTCCTTTGTTTTTCTAATAGAAAATATATCTGATATATCAAAACTGGGGAATTTATATGTGTTGGACGTATAAGTACGGTTTCCTCAGGCAAGGGGTTAAACTCTTACAGGCTTGCTTCCGTTTACTGAAAAACTTCATTTGGAAAAAAGTTGACTTTTGAAACTCGCCCTTGGGTCCAGTTGTCGATGTGCGAGCCACTTCAACTTGTCGTGGTTGCGTGTAGAGTTTGCGTTCATGCCGTCAAGAAATCGACCGTCTACCAACTTTGTGTAGTTATCAATTTCTCTGAAGAACAGAAGTCCCACACTGCTTGTTCTCAGTTCGTCGCTAGTTGCACCGATGGCCGTAGCTTCGACTGAAACAATGTAATTTTATGTTGCCTAATGCAACGTAATGTAATACTCAGAAATATCTCAGTGATGCACAAAAACTGAATCAGGGAGTTCAGTTCATTCAAACGCATAATATGAAATCAAGTCTGCAAGAACCAGGTTACTGGGTCAGTTTCTGTATCGGGTCAGGATCATAGGGTGTCATGTTATCGCTCCTACTCTCTCCTAGCAGAAACTACACGGAACAGATTCACTCAGTTAGTAGTTATATTTATTAATATCTTGCAGAAAAACACAGCCATCGATGCAATCATTCTCGTTGTAGTAAGTATTTAAATATCGTATGTAACTGTACTGCCGTCTCTTGCTCCGTTGTCGTCGATCTGTAGATGTATCTCTGAGTCTCCAAAGCCTCCATCTGCTCAGGATCTGCTTTTTGTCCCGATGGATAGCCCTTGTAATTTATGTGGGTCGGCCGACATCAGAAGTTTCTATGTGTTTCTAGAGCTTACAGAAACTTCATGAAGATCGCTCATTTCTATATATTATATCTTTTTATATATAAATACATGTAATATCGTGATAAGTCTAGACGATTGACATCCATAGATGACTAACGAATTCTAGATGGGTCTAGAGTGTCCTAGTTAATTGTAATGTACACGGTTTTATATAGCGATCGAATGGCCTCGACCACGCTCATTTTTCAATGAATTGATCGGGTGAGGTCCTTCACAACCGCTACCCCTTTAAATGGAAGCCACGCCATTTAAAGTTCTCGTGCGTAGATCGTGATAGCCCGGGATCGAAATCTGTGAAATAAGCCACGATCGGGTTGCGAACAGGGGATCCTTAGCATACACGTTTACCGATGTAGCTAACTAGGTCAGTCAAGTTAACGTCCTCAACCTTGTCAAGTTCGTGATTCTTTTACAGAGTCTGTGTTTCACTCTAAGCTAAAAACTTACATCTTCCCCTCTGCTTAGAATTCATGTTTCACGACGACCAACGCATTGATTAGGCATTACTAACCTTTGGCGGAAGCAAAGCCAATGAATGCGTATTCGCCGTTGTACATGCCGTGCTTCTCAGCTTTGAAGAGAATTCGTGCCGCGTAAACATTGTCGACCATTGAGAAGAAGATGACTAAAGCAGAACAGAGCCATCAGTCGATCAAATCGACAGTTGGCGATAAAACTTCAATTCACTTGCTAGCCATTGTCATTCATATTTCCTAATATCTCGAATAATAGTAACATTAATAACAACGACTAAGACGACGACGACAACGACGACGACGATGATGATGGTGATGCTGTGAATAATAACAAGAACAATAATAATAATAATAATAATAATAATTATTATTATTATTATTATTATAATAATGACAATAATAATCGACGAAGTGGATGTCAATACTGTAAATAACCTCTGGCCTGTTTCTTGACTTCTTCAAGCAATAACTCAATTTCCTCGTCAGCTTCTTTTGACACAAGGCCTTCATGAACCATATCTATCGTCGTCATGATTATCTCTGCTGTCCAGTTTCTATCTTCAAACGCATCCTTTACTCGCCTTCCAAGCACGTAGGAGGGTACATCTGATGTCGCCAGAATTGCCACATTCGTCCACTTATACGTTTCAAACAATGCAATGAAAACTGGGAGTATGGCAGGCCGCCAATAATCCATCGTTATGAAGGTAGGAAGAAGCAAATGGGCCCGTTCAACGGTCGATCTGCATCGAACCGCTATGAACGGCACATTCAGCGATTGGGCGATGATAGCCAACAACTGGCAGACTTTCTCGCAGTATCCTCCGAAAATGACGTGCACTTTCTTTCTTAACTTTAACCACGTTTCGTAGAAATGTAACGACGTCAATGTGGTCGAACATTGGCCGTCTATAATCTGCCAGTCGACTTCGAATTCTTGCAAAGTTTCGTGTTTCCTGATGAAGTAGAAGGCGATCACAATTGCCCGAGCCGTGTAATTGGCAATGGCTTCACTGTTGTTCGCTGGTATTACGAACAACATGTTCAGCCTCGGCTTCTGCGCCTCGAGAAAGTCTAGTCCGAGACTGAGGGTGAGCCAGACTAATAGCACGGACCGTAGTAGTAACGTGTTCAAATCGACTGATGCTAGATGCATTCCTAAACTCATAGAATGTGAATCGGATTATAAGAGGCTAGCAACTAATCTAAATGCAAAAGTCTTCGGCTTCTTCCAGCTCTCAGTTACCTGCGGTCATCGGTTACCGAGCAGGGGACTTGGAAGTGCGGTAAGAACCTCATTCGCGCTATTTTCTCTCGATATCCTGATTAATATAATCCTCTTCGTAACTCACTTAAATTTAGAAACTTACCGAAAGCGATATTTTACTTTAAAACTCATATTTCAAGCATCCACGGTGTCGCAAAACCTCTTATGCCTTAAACTCAAAAATATCAATTGATTGCATCGTTTATTTAGATAACGTCATAAATGCATTATGACGAAACGTTTGATAATTTACTTTGAAAAGTTAATTCGTTCTGACGTCACAAAGACTGGGCGTGTATATATACATGTATAAAATAATAATAATAATAATATTGAGGAGACGTCGACGCTCGTGTCAGTGAAGCCCACGACGCAGGCGCCTTCGAAGCAGACGACGACGGCGATGAAGAGGAGGGAGTTGGTGGTGCTGGATGTTCGATCCACACCGGAAGTTCTCGCGCTCCATCGAAGAAACGCCCACAGAACGCTCCACACTTTCGCGACCGCTAACTCAGGGTTGCTTCTTCACCACGGCGCTTACAGACAAGATCACGAAATTCGAAGATGCAGCTAGTCGACCTGTTTCCAGTGTGTCAGCCTGGACGCCACAGCAGCTCTAGTTGCTCCAGCAACAATGAATTCGTTTCATAATTGAATCGTATAATAATAATAATAATAATAATAATAATAATAATAATAATAATAATAACAACAACAACAACAGTAACAACAACAACAATAATAGTAATAATAATAATAATACATGTATTATTATTATTGTTATAATAATAATAATAATTATTATTATTACTATTACTATTACTACTATTATTATTATTATTGTTATTATTATTATTATTATTATTATTATTATTATTATTATAAAAACCAGGTACTTATATCGCGCTAATTAATGAATTCATTAAACACGCGGGATGCTGGAAAAGATATCGTCCTTCATCTTCGTAATCGTAATCGTAAATTCGAAATTTCTACAGACCCAACAAGAGCTAAGGGTAGAAGAGGAGTAGGATTGGATATTATGTTTACACTGGTCAAGAAATTTTAACTTTTTTGCTTCAGAAGAAACTTCAGCTTTTTTGTATAGAATTTGGCGCGCTGATTACGATGGTGTTCTCAGAATTTTTTGTATCACGTGATTTTTCCGGGGAGAATGGAATGCAAGTTTTTAAACAGAAACACTTAAAAATTTAGTTTAGTGCATACATTTACAATGTACTTGTAACTTAATTTGTGGACACTTTAAAACCGAACTCCGGCTGATTTGCGTATTTTTCCAATGTCAGGAGCTTCTCTGATCAGGGTCCAACAATAATGAGCCAGCATGCTAGTGCTCCACACACGCTGGTATCGTTTCTCCATTGTGGCAATGTTCTGATGAAATCGTTCGTAACGTTCATCATTGATGCCACCAAGATTTGCTGGGAAGAAATCCAGATGGGAATGCAAGAAATGTATTTTTATTGACATTTTTACCTCCATCAGATGAAATGCTTGGAGCATCTTTTCGACCACTTGAACATAATTTGGTGAATTGTTGTGGCCCAGAAAGTTGCTGACAACGTCCTTCAAAGATTGCCACGCAGTTAATTCGACTTTATTCAGAAGTTTGTCAAAATGAATGTCATTCATCAGCTCCCTGATCTGTGGACCAACAAATATACCTTCTCGTATCTTGGCCTCACTTATGCCAGGAAACTTGTCTATTAAGTTCTTAAATCCCTTTCCCTCTTTCTTCAAGGCCTCGACAAAGTTCTTCACTAGTCAAAGCTTTATGTGAAGAGGTGGCAACGAAACGTTACTGGGATCAACAAGTGGTTCGTGATGAACGTTCTTTTGGCCTGGTACCAAACGTTTGCGACGCGGCCAGTCATTCTTGATGTAATGGGAATCTCTTGCACTACTGTCCCACTCACAAATGAAGCAACAATACTATGTATGCTCTAGATGCAACCCATCAAGAAGTGCTACAACTTTCAAATCACCATACAAATTTCAGTTATGCTTACTGTACTGGATAGATGACAGTAACAGCTTTGTATTATCAAACGTCTCTTTCATGTGCACAGCATGCCCTACAGGTATTGCTGGACACATATTTCCATTGTGTAATAAAACTGCTTTAAGGCTTAAAATCGATGAACAATCGCCATTCTTACGGATCATATTGACAACCAAGTGCGTCAAACATCGACATCTACATCTTTGCAGAAACATATAAAGTATCGCTTTTATCAAAAAAACTTTATCAAATCGTCATGTCGCTTGCGAAATACAGATACTTTAGTTCCTTGTGCCAGCAAATCTCATCCCTGAATCCCAGCAATTTCGCTTGATTCTTTGATTAATTTAAGTCCCTGATTAGGCCATTTAGTTCAGGTTGAGTTATCAAATGAGGCTTACAGCGTCGCATTGGTTGGAAATCAGGATCAATGGAATCTTCTGTTTCCTCTGTCACAGTCTCATCAACGTTGTCGATGGTCCAACAGCTGATGGCTTGGGCGAAGGAAGACTGTCGTCATGTGGTAGTGGTCTCAGTGCCGATGGAAGATTAGGTTATTCAGTTGATTTCTTGCTCTTGGAGGAATGGCCGAAAAGATTTGTTAAACAGAAATAACAGTCTGAAACATGATCTTTCTGCTCCCGCCATATCATTGGAACAGCAAACGGCATAGACGGCCAAGAACCATTAATCCATGCTCTGAGATTGACTGCGCAAGATGTAAAACAAATATGTGAGGTGCTCAACCTTTTTCCTGATCGCCAACTTTACATCCAAAATACAGTTCATACGCTTTCTTAACAAGCGGAGTCATTTTCTTCTTTTGAGATTTCAAAGTTAACTCGCCGCAGATGTAAGAAAACGTATCACGGCTGTTGACGCATTTACGTGACATTTTGGACTTACTACGATACTTTAATGTTTGAAAAACAGGAAAATATTACCATAACGGTGAGCCCAATTATGTTAGTGACGCAATAAATATGTTCATTGCGTCACTTACATAATTAATAAGCATGACAACATTATCGTTGAAACACCAGCAATACATCAACATCTACAATACGTTATAATGAGCAATACGTTAATTACGATTATCAATGGAAACCATTATGATGCAAATTTTCGGCAATTTCACAAAAACCTCACGTGATAGAGAAATTCTGTGTTCATTTCTAAAATCAGCGACAGGAACGCTGCTAGAATTATCAAAAGGAAGCAAAAATCATGTTGACCAGTGTTATTTGCAAAATTAGATACGAGAAACCGAAGAGAGTCCGGGAAACTCTTGGCACTGAATTCCACGGATGAGAACCAATGTGCAACAAGATTTACAAATATAGACGAAAATAGGGAACGATGAGAGAATGAAGAGACTAGACAGAGGGGAAGACAGATTCAGACAGAGTCACACATACAGAGAGAGAGATGGAAACAGAGTCGATGAGTCATGCACGTGCATTGTCCCTACAGCGCGCGTCCTATTCCAGACTAGACACTGCGCTGCCCTTCGCTTCAGATGCACGCATTGTCAGCTCCCAACCCAGAGGACTGACCGCCTCCCCTCTCTTTCCTTGCTCATTAGATACAACTGATGCTGCGGCTGCTGGCGATGATACTGATGCGTAACCTTGGTAACGTCATCGCCAATGATGCTACTAGCGGATGCAGTATTTCCCGAATCAGAATTCCAGAATCACTGCTGGAACAGAACGTTAATGAAGCCATAAAAAGGAGTTTCAAGTGGCATGGCATCTAATCCGATGCGCATTAAAGAGGGAATTAATTACTGCGAAACGCATTACAATTCCCTGCAAAGATTTTAATGGAATAGATTTAAAATTTCTGGACTCAAGAAAAACAGGCAAGCAATCAATTCTTGATAATGATGATGATGATAGTGGTGGTGGTGACGATGATGATGAGGATGATGATGACGGCGACGACGAAAATGAAAATAATAATGATGATGCCTATGAAACTATTAGAAAGGAACTGCCAACAAGAAGATGACATTTCAACCAAACAAAACAAAACCGATTTTCTCAAACTACAGATTATTGACCTACATCGACGAAATGTGGATATTTAAGTGTTCATGTCATTTCTTATCTTCCTGAATACAAAATGTGCATACAGTTTTCAAGAAATTGATCAATTCAATTATGGCTACCGATTCGTTTATCTGTTCAGTTCATTAATTGCATCGTTCTGAAGGAAAAATCCTTTCAACCGTTCGTGAACTCCATCGGCTCCGATGATTGTGATTCCCGTCATCATTTTTACAAACGTTGTTTCCAATGACACACAATAACGATGCAGTCAGCCTCTACCATCGTCTCCAACTACCGTAACCATGAGAAACGGCGCCGCGAGAAATGCGACGACGGAAAATGCACGACTAGTTTCGCTTCCAGCCTTCCATTTCGGCGACAATAGACGATGACCTTCGCTTGAATGACGCCGGAAGAGGCTTTCGATATCCGGTCTTGCCAGTCAGCCAGAATGATCGCATTGGCTTTCCATCCTGAAAAAAATGCAAATAACTTGTCATGTGTTTTCAGGTATCAATGCCGTCAGTATAAAGCTGTTGATGCAATAGTCCCACCTAGAACTTGGAATATTATATCATAATTACGGACCGTTCTAAAAGCTGTTTGCTGATATAGAAGCTTAAAAGGTTCAGAAGTTATGACGAACATTTAACCATTGGGATAGTAAAATAAACAGTCAGCGTATGTTAACCTGAATCAAATGAGACAGTGCGCGTAGTGGATGAAATATTGTTTAAAGAGGAAGGTAAGAAGCATCGGAAAACGAAATAAGTTGAACTGATGTCGGAAAGCTAGGAATCTGTAATTTCCAAAGGGCAGCGGAACCTAATGGCAGATGAAAAAGTTGACTTCATACTGGAACACACAACTCCCTGATGTTTGAAGGGCATTGCAGACAAGTCCACAAGTAGGAGGATTTCGGATTGGATCGGTTGTTTCACAGAAAGGTAGTGTAGCCATGTTCGTTTTGTAGCCTACATTACGTTTTCGTTTGTGTGATACGCCGGCTTACTTTCATGGTAACTTTTCCACCTTGTTCGACAGTAAAGGAGCCAGTTCGACTTATGTGATTATATGTAGCCTCACTGATTCGTACCCTCATTACTGAAAATATCACACAATTAAGTTAATTTAAAACTTAACTTAATCACGGAGGTCCGATACCTAATGCAGCATGAAGTTTGGATCTTTTCACAGATAAATTGAAATAATGAAACGAATAATTTGTGTTTGAAATATTCTAAGGTGCACTGTATACGCATCTTGACATATACAAACTCACTAAACTACCTTCATACATACAAAAATCCATATATGCATACGCACATACAGACTTGCTTACATATATACACACATACATACATACATACAGGCATGCAAATTAACTTATATAGGCAAACAACTATGTAGAGATGTCACATCACGCCATATCAGATAAGATTTAGTAGGTTTACAGTTTCAAGTGGCTTTGGTGATGTTGATTTATTATAATTATAACAATGCTTTTCGTGACCCTGACCTTTACTGGCGCTGTGCATAGCCGTGAGCGTCTGAACAGCGTCGCCATTCACACAATAACTCGGAAGAATACGCCAGATCACCGCTGTAAGTACAGGACCTAAAGACGATCATAGAATACACGCCCATATAAACAGGATAGAAGAACACTAAGTGTTTACGAATTGTTATTGTTGTCATTGTTATTTTACCTTTATTATTATTATTATTACTATTATTATTAATGTTGTTGTTGTTCTTGCTGTTGTTGTTGCTGCTATTATTATTATTATTATTATCATCATCATCATCACATCATCATCATCATCGTTATCATCGATGTCATGGTCGTCATCATTACAACAGCATCAGCTGCATTATCATGACCAACATTCAGATTTCTCTTCTCAAGTGGGCTCATGGGTTCGGTGACATTTCCTTGACTTCTTTCTGGTCCAGTTTCATAGTCTGATTCTTTTATCCATCACCTATTCAAGCAGAATATTTCTTGCTCATCCTACACTTTCCGTCAATAGTTATTTATATTAATAAAAATAATGACAATGTATATATGAACAATCGTCTTCTGGATCGACGGTGTATAATGCACATAGCATCAACCAATGACCCGCCAAAACTAAGCCGTTATTATCATGCAGAAGGTCAGTCCAGCGAACATTTACTTTGTTTGGCGTGAGAATGCAAAATATGTCTCTGCGTAACTAAGTGCGTGTGCAATTGACATCTAGAGAAACGTAAATACCTGAATGGACAGAAATTTTGATGTTGAGACTTAGTTCTGGTGCGAGAGGTGTTTTGAATGACAATGCTTCGCTGATCAGGTCAAGGCACAGGTCACAGATGTCATCAGCGTGTTTTTCATTGCGTTCTGGAAGTCCACTGCCCAGCATCATCGATTCCTTACTTCCACGACAGTCGACCTACAGTGACTTCTTCATATAAATGATCGTCGTCGCCAGGTGGAGTGGACAATGAGACGTCAATTATGGCGATTAGTGTTACATGAAGAGGCACAACAAGAAGACAGGAAGACTCTTTAAACGAAAGCCAGGTAATCTCTGATAGCAGTACGAAAGAAACCCATACCAACCAAGGTGGTGTATTTAAAGCTAAACCAATGGTACTAACCAATCGTGGTCAGCTTCACGTGACCCAGATTCCTGCTTCTCCATCCCGATTTTGGACTTTTCCTCCTTTCCCAATATCTTCCTTTTTTCTCTCACTCCTCTTTATCTCCCTCTCCTTGTCTCACTCTATTTATCTCCATTCATTCTCTCTCTCTCTTTCTCTCTCTCTCTATATATATATCTCTCTCTATCTGTCTATCTGTCGATCTCTGATATGAAATGCATTAAAGACTATTAGTGAAAGTTGCACTTACTTCAATGACGTTGTATTTCTCTATGACGTCATCGTATATAAGGAACAACGACTTCAGAAGCTCTGTCATCTACAACGCGATTTTTTTATCGTCATCTTTATCATCATATTATCAGCACTGAAGTTCCAACAGTCTGATATTCGTTTGTCTCTTTAATCGGTTATTTTTTGTGTTAAATTCTTCAGTCTCGTCTCTTTTTAGCTGACAGTGAATATATGAACAAGTCATAAGGCCTTGGTATTTACATTTTTCTTTCACAGTAGCCGACAATGCTTGCCTGAAATGGTTACAGGGTTTTTATTATTCGCCTATTGATCGGCGTGTCAAAGTAGTTGCTTACCGGATTAGGTGACAGTGCTTACATGTATAGCTGACAGGTCTTTGGTGCTCGCGTAAAGGTTAGTCGTTTCGCAGAGACAAAGAGTCACGGATTCAATCCTCTGTGGTCGAACTTCTTTTCCGCTGACTATTCTATCAGCTACGCTTCTAAAAGTGCAAATCAGAGACACCGCAACACAGCCCTCTTTTCAAAAGATATAGGTATGTATAGAAGAAATTAAGCAAGCTATTCATTTCAAATGTCTAACTGGGTTGACCTTGAATTCTGACCTGGCACCGAAAGTGGCCCAACAACCCGGCTTTTGCAGATTTAACTGATGCTGGACCGGTCAAGAAACAGGTCATCCTGACGTAGCTCATATTACTTCATATCAGATCACATCACATAGCATTCTGTTACAATAAACTGTATTGTTTTGCGGAATAAATGAAGAAACATCAGGTGAATTACTCTGGAAGCAGGTTGTAGACGACCGACTCTGTTCTCTTCTTTTCGGCTGCAATATCTGTTGCCTTTCGTTCGAAAGCTTCTTCCATCATCCGTTGCATCCGATCCATCAGATTAGGTATTCTGTTCGCGAAGAAAAACAAGCACTATAGGGATACCCGAATTTGTCGTTTTCTTTCTGTCCTAATATTTGGTTTCCACAAAGATGTGTAGACAATTTGGTTACCTTTTCCCGTTCACCCACTGACTATTTCGATTTGAAATCTGTCTTGGGTTCACCTCCATACTTTATCTCCTTTTACTTATTCTCGTGATGGATGTCTAGAACATACTCTACTCTTTACATAGTTATATTCGCACACATTGTTTTGCATAATTTTTATGTCATTTTTTTGTTATTTTATTTATTGCGCTTTACTCTTGAAAGGTTGCGAATAGTCAATTGACATGGGTCGACACTCGAAGTACGCTCAGCTGGTTCGAGCTCGCAATTGTTAGAATACAGAACAGCTTGCTACATAGTAAACCGTCCAGAACTACTGTATTCTCAATTCTTCTTAAATTCTCTTCGCCCACGAGTATCTCTTCGACACTTCCTCTCTCGTCCAAACAGCTTTGCCAGATATGCACTTACTTCCCTCCGTTGATGACCCTTAGTTTTCCTCGAATGGTTTTGAAGGTCGGCCTGACTTCCGGTTTGCGGTGCCAGCAGAGGGCTGCCAGACTGTTCCAGCTGACCCCAATAGTTCCATCAGGATCGGGTAGGAATGGTCGAAATTGTGGATCGATCTTCAACTTGGAAACGACTTCTGTGGAAAAACAATTGTCTGAATGAAAGGAGGATGAACTTAAAGCACATACAAAAAACAATCGTCCATCTGTAGGACCTATTTTTCAATCACTGGAGAATCACCTCTATCTGTATGTTTACCTATACATTCATATATGTTTGTGTAGATAGGCAATCTATCTATATATTTATCCATCTATTTTTCGGTCTGTCTGTCTGTCTACCTATGTAATCGTCTATATAGATATTTCTTTATATATATATATATGTATGTATGTTTCACTCGCTATTTCTACTTATTAATTTCTGTTGATTAATTTACTTATGAAACATGGCAAAACTCACGCTCATACGGAGAGGAGTGAAGCCATGGAGACGAACTAAAGCATAGTTGGACAGAATTTAATGTTGCATATATGTATATATGTACCTAAAATTTTGTATAGGGGCTTTAAAAATCTCTCAAAGGGGCTGGATGTAGTTGAAAGTTACCTTCTGGTGTGAAGGAAACGAGTTCAGTATGGAATGGCATCTCCTTCGTAATCAATTCGGAGGCGATGATCCCAAAGGAAAAGACGTCACCTTCCTTTGTTCCATAGATTCGGCTACGGTCCGTTTCCGGTTCCTTTAGTATTTCCGGCGCAGTCCACAGCAGATCTAAGCGATCCCATCAGAACCATTCCAAACTTACGCAGGCGGATTCTTTAGGTGTACATGAATAGGTCGCTGGATAGGTGAATGGATTGACGGATGGATGGATGGATGAAAGAATGGATGGATGGATAAATGGATGCATAGATGAATGCGGAATAACGGGCGGATCAGTATAGGCTCACCTGAGTTCCATTTGAAAGTGCTGATCTCCGGATTATGCGATCGCTTGAACTTCTTCAATCCGTAATCCGTGATCCTGCACTCCCAATTGCGGTCGACGACGCAGTTGGAGCTCGTCAGATGGCCGTGCGGACCAATTGGACTTTCGTGCAAGTACTCCATACCCTGAATTAGAATTCAACCGTCCATTCTGTCAACGTTAAATCATGGATTACTCGAGTTTAAAATACTCTTGCTGCAAGAGACTTCTTAAAGACAGTCAATTGTAGAGTTGGACTGGCTTTATATTACTGATTTGTATAGGTCACATACTGAAAGCAGACTCGCTCTTGAGAACATTAATTGAGGGTAGAAGGGTGGGAAGGAGGACAAGAGGAAGACCGAGACAGATGATGCTGTATTGGATGATGACAAACGGATACAGCCGGCAGAAAACGAGAGAAGTGACGTCGTCGTACGTTTGAACCTGTCTGAGGACAGAGTGTCTGAAGAGAAGAAACTGCACCTTAGTGATGTCTGTTGCGAGACAGAGGCGGAACTCCCAGTTGATGTCGTACTTGGATTCAGCCAGAACATCCTGTAGACTCCCTCTGTCGGCGTACAGCATCAGCACACAGACGTTAGGCTCCTCCGCACACACTCCGAGAAAAGGATTCACGTTCTCGTGGCTGACGTAGAACAACTATTTCATACAGCGCAAGGGAAACTTAATATTACCAGATGCATTCCATCGAGACTCAAGAATTAGTGGCACTAATGGCGAATGTAGTGGCGGTAACGGTAAATTTCAAGGTAACACTTATTTGCACTCCTCTGCAGAAGCTTCTCAGAAGCGAAGGAAGGTATACACGGCTCCAGATAAATGTCTCAGAAGCATGAAGGTAATGGTAACACATTTGTTTACATGACTCTATTGAAACTCCTAATGATAAACGTGGCCCTGATGTCGAAAAATCGTTCGGCTGAGGCTCACTCATAACATCAGAAATTCAGCGATAGGACACAGTTTCCAATAACCCGACTTCAGTCGATAAAGAATGGAGGAGTTAATTTGTATAAGGTGGCTTGAATTTACATTGACGTTCCCTCAGAGTTTTACTGGATTAAAATAGCATGCGCTATAGGCCATGTGCTAACTAATTATTACAGACTTTCATATGTTCATTACATCGAAAATGTTGTATGCAATACGTTCATTCAAATATGTGTAGTTAAACGATGCGTAGTTATGTTATAATTAGTACAAGTTTAGTTTTTAAAAATACACTTTTCTCTGGATACGCACCTTTCTTATTTCGCTATAATAGCTGGGATGAAATATATCGACGGAATTGCGGTTTATCTTTTTAATTGCAGCCGTTTTTCCCTGCAACATAGTCCACCTTAGAATGCGTAAATATAAAAACGTTAATTTAATTGTTACTAAGCCTATTGAGAAACACGCAAAAGTTGGAGAAGGCTGGCTTCCCAAAGGTTAGTCCAACCTAAAAATCCTAAAGAAACCTCTTCAACCATATATTCAGTTCTTTATCTTAGAACCAGTTTGATTATCTTCGGAGTTTTAACAAGGGTCTCTGAATGAGTGATTATACAGATTCAATCGATTACCCAATTAAGCAGGATTTATATTAAGAGAAGAGCGCAGTCTGACCTTGTAGGTTCCTGCGAGTGTGAATAATCGGCCACGGCCGACTGCACTTCTGTGGGAACTTCGAATGTCAGCGTGATCTGCTTGACTGCCCACCTGTCATGCGATCGTTACAGAACACAGCCTCTATCTAATTGAGTGACTGATTGACTGGGTGGCTCTTTGAATGAATGAGTAATTTGTGAAAGAACGAATAAACGACTGGTTACTTTATTGAGCGAGTGAATGAATGAAGGAATGACGGATTGATTGATTGAGTGATTAGGTGATCAGTTTGAAATTCGCAACTTGCCTCGACGCTAGTTTTGCTTCGATGCTCATCGCCGGTTGAAACTCTTCCGATCATCTGTCACCAAACAAGAGTGATTTCGCTCAGGAAGGCGATGGATACTTACGATGGTGATTTTATTCTTACTAGTAGCAGTATTAGTAGTAGCAGTGGTAGTAGTAATAGTAGTAGTAATAGTAGTAATAGTACTAGTAGTAGTAGCAGTAGTGGTCGTGGAGGTAGTATTAGTATTAGCATTGATATTAGTAGCACAATTAGTTGTCTTGGCAGCAGGAGCAAAGCAGTAGTAGTATCATTAGTTGTAGTAGTAGCATTAGTAGTTGCTGTAGTGTTGTTGTTGTTGTTTTTGTGTCATTATATCGATTCAGTAAGTCTTAATAGGAAACTATTTGGAATTGCTAATTCACTATAGATTTTTTAACCTAACATGTAAGTATATATGAAGGGTGCTGGTATTTATGTATGTATGTGTGCATGTATTATGTATGCATACATGCATATATGATATATGTATATCGGACGATATCTGAATATGAGCGCTTTGATCATGGCTGTCTAAGAGTGGCTACGCCTTATGACAGGACATAAAAGACTTCTATAAAATAAATGTAATCGACATACGTTGTCTCCTATGAGAACGACTTGAGACCACTTGACTTGCCACTGTGCGAGAGTGTTTCTTTCCACTTTCAGTTTCATCCGCCTGCAATGATTTCATGGTACGTACAAAGAATTCAAACTTACATGCACATTTAAAGTGCAGTTGAATTTGGAAGACATTGTGAGGAAGCAATGTTACCGAGCGATTAGATCATTGTTAGTATGTATGAAAATCTTAAGACAGCAAATGCAGACCCTGAAGGAAAGGTGCTCCTGAGGTTGAGGGAGCTTGCGACTGATTTCAAACAGGTTCACAACAATCCAAAGACAATGCATCATTTGTAGCCTCCCGAAGTGCGTTGGTTATATTTTACTAATTAATGAGGAATGGACGGCTCAGTGGTTTAATGTTATACGCACTTACCGCATATGCTATGCCACTTTTACACAAATATGTAATTTACGAATGTTTTCAGTAACTAATGTGAATCATATTTGATAAAGCCTTTTTCAAGTAGTTCAAAAACATACCTTGAGACGGAAAGTGCGATAAAAGCAGCCGTGAGGGCGATAACTCCAAGAACCGAAATGGCACAGATCAAAATCAAATCTAAAATTTAAACAATCCTACATTCCTTAATAATTTTCAGAGTGGGGAAAATAATTCTTATTTCCCTTACGTAGCAAATGCCCTATTTAGACAACAACTGAACATTTTAAGTAGAGGTTTACTCTGCAATATATTACAATAGAACGCAACGCAACACAATGCAGCAGAATAGCGGCGCTGATTGCCTTTGAATGCATATATGTATATATATGTATCTATATATGTATATATAATATGTATGTATGTACGTATGTATGTATGTATGTATTATTTTGGTTTAGTTCACGAAAAAGCACGATAACAATAATAATAATAATGATAAAGATGATAATTATTATTAATATTAATATTTTTATTATTATTATCACTATTATTTTTTTACCCGAGGTAGGTATAATCCCTCAGGTGGTGAAAAAATTAGTCCGGAGACATTAATGATCATCTGGAACGGCTACGTCTCATCCGGCTCTGGCAGAGAGAAGGTACTGCGAAAGGCCACGGCAATGAATCTATTATTATTGTTATACGAAGTTCAATACTTCAAAAAAACTTGTCAGTTAATGTGGAAAGGTTCTGGAAAAGCAGATGGCATTCTCACGCTGGAGAGCCACCGAGAGTCTTTGGAACAGGTAGCTTATTATTATTATTATTATTATTAGTAGTAGTAGTAGTAGTAGTAGTAGTAGTACTAGTAGTAGTAGTAGTAGTAGTAGTAGTAGTAGTAGTAGTAGTAGTAGTAGTAGTAGTAGTAGTAGTAGTAGTACTATTTCTATTATTATTATTATATTTATTATTATGATAAAAAATAACAATAATAATAATACCGCTCCTCTAAATTTTTTAGTCCTGAGATGTCACATGAACCTCGGGTGAAAATAAATAAAAATACTAATAATAATTAAAAAATAGCAATAGACGAGAAACTTGAATTAGATTTGATAGTCACCCTGTTGCTTCAGGCATTTCTCGTTTTCATATCCGCATTGTGGTTCGCCTAGAGGTGCTTCGGTTGCTTTCCCTGGCCATGTCAACTTCATCTTCGGAATGTGTATGTCTAAATTCGTATCGTTTTCCCCTGGAATATGGATGTACACTTCCTTTTCCCTGTTAAACTCTTCCGAATTCAGTAAAGCCCAGGCAGGAGCACGAATTCCTTTCCAGTCAAAACGCAGCATCCCAGGTGCATCTTTTTAGACATTAAACAAACGTAAATAATATGATTTAAAAAATTTAAAAAAATTAAATGCACACTTCACATGATTATGTTTTCAGTGAGTGACTATTTGAATTCATTGCAATTTTTCTGGCTTAAATGTTTGTTTTTGTTCTTAGTTCTGTTTGCTCTGGTTAAGATCCAGTTCAGCTGCCACGCTATGACGCATTGTAGAAACTCACCAAAAATAAGTCTCATACAATCTCGTCGCAGGTCTTTCACTCAAAACTGAAAAACTCCTCTTCCACAAACACTATCCTAATTCCTCTTCTTCCACCTTACTCCACTGGTCGCTCCGAATTCAAAATATCATCCACCGTTGCCGTCGATCTGCCTCTCTGACTTCAGGATATTGACCTGGAACCGACTGTGACTCTACCTGCCTATCGATTTTGTTTTGACTGAGCACCTGTAAAAAGGCTGGTGTCCGCGACTTAGCTCTCACTGGGCGCAGTAGAAATCCCGAGTTTACAACAATAACACGATTACATTATTCATTGGCACACCTCCAAAAAACTTCATCAGATTCATGGTCCCGAAGCTTGAAAGGTCACTTGATTGTATCGCCAAAAAATATGATGACAAGAATTCAAGAACAGCATAGCGTTCTAAGCTCTCAGCTTTCGTTGAGACTTCTATATCAACCTCTAAAAGATGACAGGGTCAGATGGGCTCGGATGGCTTGACATCGCATAACGCCGTGCTTCCATCCAAATAACTGACTCATAGATTCATGAATACATTGCAACGGTTCTGCAAGGATATTCTTGAGACTTCTAAATATATAAAGTCTTAGCGGACCTCTATTTTAGAAATTTATTGTCCTACCCATCTGAAAGTAATTTAATTAAGATACCTGTTGAATTTTTATACGAATCATTAATATACGTGACAATAAAAATTTTATGGGCCTACATTCCTACATGCACAGCGAAAATAAATAACGAAACCAGATTTAAATAATTATATCCCAATTAAAGAGATTTATAAAAAGCTACAAGATATTATCATTAAACTCCACCTAAGAAGACTTCGAACTTATGAAAACCTTGTACACGAAGACATGCATAGCGAGTCCACAGTACTCGCCGAAACGCTCATAAAGAATGCAAATGAGACGCAAGCATTTGCATGAAGAATTAACAGATGAATGGAAAAAATCGATAACCGTCCCATTATACAAAAGAAAGGACAACAGCAAGACTCCGACATTTATCCTTCTATAGAGCTTCCAAGGAAAAGCGTTTCTTTAAATTAATAAGAAACTTCTAATGCGCTGGTGTCCAACGCTCAAGGCATCAATCGATGGCGCTGCTGCTGATGAAAAACAGAATGAAACAGTATGTTAAGAGAGCACTTGGAAAAGAAATAATCGGGTTCAGTCCTGTAAGAAGCACATATGTCCAGCTATTCACAGTGAGACAGATATTTTATAAAAATTATAACTGTGACTTAATCGTAATCGTAAACTCGAGATTTCTACAGTGACTATGTCTAGGGAAACAGCTCATTCACACACTCAGTCAAAGCAACTCGATAGCCAAGTAGGGCTCGATTCCATGTCAACATCCGAATCAGGCAGAGAGACAGTCAGACGTCTATGGAGGGTGGTGTTTGGAATAGAATCGGCAAAATAGACAAGGGGCAGAACAGGAATCAGGAAAGGATCAGATAAGATCAGGTATTAAACTAGTTAAAATGGATGAAAATATATACCATCTAGGCGAGCGCTTTGAGTGGCGATAACGGACATTTCATGAATACGTGACAGGAGAAGAGTTCCATCTCCGACGACTCTTTTCGCTAGGCTGGAAAGGTCCGTGGAGGAGTTTCGCATCCTCTCCACCGTATTGTTGACAAGAAAGGAGTATAAACGAACAGCAGCGTAGAGGTCACCGGCACATCTTACGTTAAATGTATCCTATAAATGATCATCATCATCATCATCATCATCATCATTATCATCATTATCATCATTATCAATATCACCATGTCATTAATTCGGCTCTTAGCGAAAGACAACTCTTTCAACTTGCTTATCCACCGTAGCCTGGCTTCTGGTTTCTCTGACCCATCGGAATTCGCCTTGGCTTCCACAACGGATTATGATTTTTAGCTGCGATTTTGACTTGAAACAACCATGGACTGATGCCTTGGGCTTTATGATAACTGTGCTATAGAAGTCTTTAGATCCGATTAGATCACCATCACCATCGTCATCAAAGTCATTCTTCTTCTCCCCGACTTATAATCATAATCGTCATCTTCATCAACCACCGCTCTCAGCATCATCGTCATAGTAATCATCATCATCCATCACCATCATCATCATCATCGTCAACATCATCATCAGCAGCAGCATTATCTTCATCACAGTCATCGATTATCGTCACCATTCTCAAAACACCATCACCACTCTCCGTCAACATTGTCTTCGTAGTCACAATCGTCATTGTTATTATTATAATCGTCATCATCATCACAGACACTACCACGGTCATCATTAGAGTCAAATGCAACTGTACGTTGATAACGTATGACTAAATGTCTAGTATATGATGAACTTTAAACTTTTAATTATAGCTAACCTCGCTTAGGTTAGTGCAGCAAAAGATCCTGAATAGTTTCTTTTTCAAAGCGGCGCTATACAATTTCAAAAAAACAAAAACTACAGTTGCAAATTGTACACTTTTTCTCATATCTAATTCCTGTTATGTCTTCGTTTCTAATGTCCATCCATCCAACGAAGTCATTGTCAAAGTTCATTTCTCTAACAGAACATTCATCTGTATCATAATTTTACTTTCTTTTACTGAAAAACGCCGTTAGGCAAATAAAAAGTTGACTTTTGAAACTCGCCCTTGGGTCCAGTTGTCGATGTGCGAGCCATATCAACCTGTAGTAGTTAAGTGTAGAGTCTGCGTTCATAAGCTCAATGAACCGACCGTCTACCAACTTTGCGTAGTTATCGATTTCTCTGAAGAACAGAAGTCCCACACTGCTTGTTCTCAGTTCGTCGCTAGTTGCACCGATGGCCGCAGCTTCGACTGAAACAATGTAATTTTATGTTGCCTAATGCAATGTAATGTAATACTCAGAAATACTCAGCGATGCACAAAAACCGCATCAGGGAGACTAGCTTATTCAAACGCATAATATCAAATCAAGTCTGCAAGAATCAGGTTACTGGGTCAGTTTCTGTGCCTGGTCAAGATCATAGGGTGTCATTTTATCGCTCCTACTCTCTCCTAGCAGAAACTACACGCAACAGATTCAGGCATAGAGGCTCCTTGGCATACGCGTTTACCGATGTAGCTAACTAGGTCAGTCAAGTAAACGTCCTCAACCTCCTCAAGTTCACGATTCTTATACTGAACCTAATCATATTCATAAACTCGAGATTTCTAAAACGCCACTTAGAAGCTAGCGCAGGGCACCGGCTTATTCGCGAGCGCTGCGTCAAGTCAGTAGAGTTGTCCAAAGATGCCATGTCTGACTCTAAGTTTCACTTGAAGCTGAAAACTTACATTTTTATCTCTGCTTAGAATTCATGTTTCTCGTTGATCATCAGATGGATAAGTCAATACTTACCGTTTGATGAGTAAAACCCAATGAATACATATTCGCCGTTGTACATTCCGCGCTTTTGAGCGAAGGTGAGAATTCGTGCCGCGTAAACATGGTCGACCATTGAGAAGAAGATGACTAAAGGAGAACAGAGCCATCAGTCGATCGATTCAACAGATGGCGCTAAGACTTCAATTCACTTGCTAGCCATTGTCATTCATATTTCCTAATATCTCGAATAATGTTAATAATAATAACGATGTCGACGACGACGACGACGATGATGATGGCAATAATAATCACTTTTTCGTGAATCCACTTGGGAGTGGGAAGTGCTTCAGTCTATATTCAGTCAGTGTTTAAACCCGTCTTACCAACCTAGGTAGTATGGTAAATTATAGTAATAATAATAATGTTAATGATGATGGTGGTGATGATGATGATGATCATCATGATAAAAATAAAAATAATAAAAAAATAATAATGGTAATAGTAATAGTAATAAATAATAATTTTAAAAAGATAATAATAATCGACGAAGTGGATGTAAATATTGTAAATAACCTCTGGCCTGCGTCTTGACTTCCTCTAGCAATAACTCAATTTCCTCGTCAGCTTCTTTTGACACAAGGCCTTCATGAACCATATCTATCGTCGTCATGATTATCTCTGCTGTCCAGTTTCTAACTTCAAACGCATCCTTTACTCGCCTTCCAAGCACGTAGGAGGGCACATCTGATGTCGCCAGAATTGCCACATTCGTCCACTTATACGTTTCAAACAATGCAATGAAAACTGGGAGTATGGCAGGCCGCCAATAATCCATTGTTATGAAGGTAGGAAGAAGCAAATGGGCCCGTTCAACGGTCGATCTGCAACGAACCGCTATGAACGGCACATTCAGCGATTGGGCGATGATGGCCAACAACTGGCAGACTTTCTCGCAGTATCCTCCGAAAATGACGTGCACTTTCTTTCTTAACTTTAACCACGTTTCGTAGAAATGTAACGCCGTCAATGTTGTTGAACATTGGCCGTCTATAATCTGCCAGTCGACTTCGAATTCGTGCAAAGTTCCGTGTTTTTCGATGGTTTGGAAGGCGATCACAATTGCCCGAGCCGTGTAATTTGCAATGGCTTCAGTCGTGTCAGCTGGTATTACGAGCAACATGTTCAGCCTCGGCTTCTGCGCCTCGAGAAAGTCTAGTCCGAGATTGAGGGTGAGCCAGACTAATAGCACGGACCGTAGTAGTGACGTGTTTAAATCGACTGATGCTAGATGCATTCCTAAACTCTTAGAAAATCAATATGATTACAAGAGGCTAACACCTAATCTAAATGCAAGTCTTCGACTTCTTCCAGCTCTCAGTTACCCGCGGTCATTGGTTACCGAGCTGGGGACGTGGAAACATAGTTGGCACCTTATTTCTGTTATATTCTCTCGATATCCTGATCAATATGATCCTCTTCGTAACTCAGTTAAACCTAGAAACTTACGAAAAGCGATACTCCAAATCTGATATTTCAAGCCTCCACAGTGTCTCAAAAACTCAAAATTATCATCATTTGACTTCATCGTTAAGTTATCGGAGAAAACGTCGCAAATGCATTGTGACGACACATTAGATAATTTTGAAGTTTATTCGTTCTGACGTCACAAAGACTGGGCGTGTTTATAAAAATATATTATTGTTGTTGTTGTTGTTTCATTCTCATTGTTATTGTTATTTTTATTATTAATAAGCAGGTACGTATTCCGTGCTATTTTTTATGAATTCTTCTCATTCCCGCGGGCAGCTGGAATAGGTGTCTTCAATTCTCTGCGAATTGCGATAAGAGAGAGATAAGGTTCCGGGAAAGATGTGGTAGTGAATTCCACAGACGGAGGAGACCAATGTGCGAAAAGACATTTAAATAAAAAAGGGAAATAGAGAACGATGAGAGAATGAAGAGACCAGACAGAGGGGAAGACAGATTCATACAGAGTCAGACATACAGAGAGAGAGATGGAAACAGAGTCGATGAGTCATGCACGTGCATTGTCCCTACAACGCGCGTCCTATTCCAGACTAGACCCTGCGCTGCCCTTCGCTTCAGATGCACGCATTGTCAGCTCCCAACCCAGAGGACTGACCGCCTCCCCTCTCTTTCCTTGCTCATTAGATGCAACTGATGCTGCGGCTGCTGGCGATGATACTGATGCGTAACCTTGGCAACGTCATCGGCGGAGATGCTTTTAGGCTGATGCGGTATTTCCTGAATCAGAATTCCAGAATCATTGCCAGACCAGATCTCTAATGATGCTGTAAGAAAAGAATATCAAGTGGATTGGCACCTAATCTAATGCGCCTTTAAGTAGAAACTCGAGTACTGAGGATAGCGTTACAAATTCTTTGCAAAGATTTTGCTGGATTAGACGCGGAGAGTCTTCGGATTCAGGTAAGAGAGGAAAATTCACTATGGGGGGTGAGTTCTGTCGAAATTCATATCAAAATTATTATTATTATTATTATTATTATTATTATTATTATTATTATTATTATTATTATTATTATTAATGAGATACTTATATTGCTGTTACTGTCTAACTTCATGAATAAACAGTTCTTTTCGCTGTTTTGGTCTTCTTGTTCTTGTTCTTGTTCTTCCTCTTCTTATTCTTCATCTTCTTCTTCTTCTTCCTCCTAATCCTCCTTGTCCTCCTCCTGCTTCTCATCCTCATCTTCTTTCTGTTTCTTTTCTTCTAATAAATAATGCATATTGTATGATATAATCGATTGATTTTAGCTCAGTTTATCGGTTGGTCTGGATTTCTGGGCAGAAAGAAGAAGTCTGCCTCGATGCACTGGCGTGAGTCACGGCGCAACCTCTTTGTTGACACGTGGCGCCACCTTTCTTCAATCGATAGAATCTCACAAGGAGACGGAAGAGGCTCTTCTTCTCCCATCAGACGATGGTGATAGGAAATGTTAACACTGGGGCACTGTCGCTGCCTCAGTTGTATTATATATATATATATACACATATATACACATATATACATATACGTGCCATATATAGGTACATATATATTTATGTCACATATATACACAGCACACGATATATGATACTTTCCTCTGCATTGCCTAAGCATATGTACGTCATTTGGATGCAGCCAGTGCCTTTTTACGCTAAAATACCAAGGACATGTTTTATTTATTATTATTTCTGCATTTGTTTAGCGCCACTATCTACTGACTAAGCATTCCTTTGATGGCGATGAGCAATTGTAAGTGAATGACTTTCTGGAGGTCCCTACACAGTAACCGTCTAAGGGGAGGAGGCTCGAACCCCTGAATGTTAATGTATAGGTTTTATGTAGCGACCGTATGGCCTCGACCCTGCTCATTTTTTGCAATGAATTTATCGGGTGCCCTCACCACCGCTGCCCGTTTGATTTGAGTGGGTGCCCGGCCACTTAAGGTCGCTGCGCACGAACTGTTCTAGCCTGAGATTTAAATCTCTGAAGCAAGCCACGATCGGGTTACTTTCCCCGTTACAAGCCGAGCGCTCTGTCCTATCGGATGCTGTGCCCCCACTACTTTGTAGGTGTCGTTTTAAGAATGGATTGCCTGCATGCCAAAACTCGGCATGTTTGCTTTCTCATCAGCTCCACATTTTATAATAATACTTTTGGTACATATTCTATTGGAGAAACAAAGGAAGAAAACATGTTTTCCTTGCATGTTTGATTGTGTGCATTAGACGTGTTATTTTGTGCATCGTGTGCCTGTGTGTGTGTCACTGTGTCTGTATGTCTGGAGATATGTTGCAGTGGTTGATTGGTGGCTTTTAGGCACCTTCTGCTGTTACAAGACGTCGTTGCGCATCTTCTGCTCGTATCGTGTTACAAAAATCAATTAGGCTTTCGCTGGTCTTTTATAGACTGCGTCGGATTGTTTTTAAAAACTTCACACCTCTGCTGAAGTCCAAATATCCTTTTCCCTGCTTTCTGTATGTCTCCTTGCCTGTATCTATTGCTGTATCCTTGTCTTTCTCTTCTTGTATCTCTTGCTCCTTGCCCGTATACCTCTTTGTATCCTTATGGCCGCCTCTCTGTTCTTGTATCTCAGCCCCGTTGCTTGCGTATGTCGTGCATCACGTCTCGTTCTTGACTTTTCCTGTGTTTCATCTTCCTTGCCTTTGTATCTCTTGTACCGCTTCCTATACTTGTCTTTCTTTCGCGTATCACTTTCTCTTGGCCTGAATATCTCCTGTATCATTTCCTGTATACTTGGCTTTCTCTTACTGTGTTTCTGCTTTGTTGCCTCTATATCTCTGAATATACTTCTCTTTCTCACACCGTATCCCTGCCTGCTTGCCTGTGTGCTAGATAAACTTCTGCTTATACTGGCCTTTTCTTCCTGTGTCTCTGCCTCCTTGCCTGTTCATTTCTTACATGGTATCTCTTCCTGTACCTGCCTTTGTCTCACTACTCCCTGTTTAAACCCATACCTCTATTCTTCCTGTCTCTCTGTCTCCTTCCTTCTGTCTCCCTGTCTATCTTCTTCCCTCTATCCCTCCTTCCATCCCACACGCTATCTCTTACTGGTTTTAACCAGCCTCCTTGAATGCCTCTTCCTTTACATCTGGCATCTGCTCACCCCACGTTCCTTCACTCCACTGTCCTCCCCTGCATCCGCATCTCATTTTCCCTCCCGGTAGGAGGTAGATTGGTTCTCGACGGGAAACGGGGTCGTTCGTCTGGGGGTGGAAGAGCGGGGTGGCCGCAGATATCCAGTTTCCCAGTCCTGGACCTCATTCTCTTCCGCGCCTTGATCTTCCGGTGTTCTTCGACGTAAAGGCACGTAGATCAATTACTTTCGGGCAAGTAATTATCTCTGTTCGACGCTTATGGATGTCACTGCCACGCCCAAGACATGCATACCACGTACCCCTGCTTGTTCGATTATACCAGGGTCTGTGATGTATGCAACCCAACCCTATGACTCATCCCCTCCACACCATGGCATCCCCCTCCCAGGCGGGTCCAGACGGTGGGAAAGGAGTTGGGTGGGAAGAGAGCAATGCTGTACTTCAGTTGCCCAACGATATTGCTTAGTAGCGACCATCGACAGATGTCTTGAGCATTGTTACAGTGCTGCTATAGAAGATAATTATTATTAATAATCATTATGATTATTCTGATTATGATTATTATGATTACTACTACTATTATTATCATGATTATTATTATTATTATTATGAATATGATTATGATGATGATGATGACGACGACGACGACGATGATGATGATGATTATCATTATTATTATTACGGTGAGTGGTGTTTGGTAGGTACGTTTGGTAAGCCTCCATTTTACCTGTAAGTGCGAGCTCTCCTACGCTAGAAAGTTCCACCTCAGACTGAAACCAAACTTTTCGAACTATCCGATCTTGGATCCGCTCTCGAACCATCCTCCGATGCCATCATACTCCCATTCCTCCTTAACACCATCGCGCCTTCTCCCCTGGCCTGGCCCCTTCCCCGATTCTGTATGCCTGGTAAACTTCTTCTTATACCGGTCTTTTTCTTCCTGTGTCTCTGCACATTTCTTACATAGTATCTCTTCCTGTACCTGGCATCGAAACTGACTTTAGCAACGTGGCTCGTGAGGACATGAGTCCATGTAAGCCGGTGCATAAACTGGTCTCCCTGGCGCAGCTTTTGTGTGAAAGTATCCCATATCCCACAACTTAAACGTAGTGGCGGCTCTCTTTTCCTTTTCTTAGGCCCTTGAGTTGGCAGTGGATGAATCCCAATGTCCTGGACACTAGGCCAGTGCATCGGAGGACTTGCCGTTTACTTCCCAGCTTACGCCGGTACCAAATTCTACTGCTTGGTGACGGAGACAAGTTATGTGCAAATAACTTGTCCAGGGTCGTTACACGGAGTCGAACCCGCAACCGCATGATCATTGACCAATCGCGTTACCGATAGACCACGTGTCGCTTTTGTGTGGCACTGAGAAATTTTGGATATCTACATTACATTGCCTGTTAATCGAGTTGCTTTATGTCCATAGCTGAACTTCATCCAGTCAACAGATATAGTACCCTCCGTGGATTCATCAAACCGTCACTGTCGTTTGCAAGTGCGGATTAATACCGGCCAAGGAAGACAAGTTTAGAGAGTGTGTAACTGAGTGAACATCTTAGATTCCAGTCTCTGCATCTTGTATAGAGGTTTATACAAGAGCATGCATAGATGTACATGCACAGAACGAGTCATCGCTCGCAATCGTAGGATCAAGAGAGACGAAGAACTTGCTGAGAGATTGCCAATACAATCTCCGTGGAGATCTCTCTTCCACCCAACACCAAAGGGGCAACTGATTTATTGTGGAAAGGGCATGTCGAACGGAGTCTGCTAACCACTCGGGAGAAGACCATTCTTCCGTCTGTCCGCCTTCCTGCTTGCCTGCCTGCCTGAGTGACTGTCTGTCTGTCTATCTGTCTATCTGTCTGTCTATCTGTCTGTCTGTCTGTCTGCCTGCCTACTGTCTGTCTATCTGTCTGCCTGTCTGTCTATCTGTCTGTCTATCTGTCTATCTGCCTGCTGCTTGTCCGCCCTTTCGTCTGTCCGCGTGTGTCTGTCGGTGCACTTATATGTGCATGTGTATCTTTCTATCGGTCTGTCAAGGGAAGGACAGACATGTATGTCTGTATAGTTTGTTCTTGAAAATGCGCTACATAATCGACAGATGCAATACAATACGCTAATTGGTCAGTGCGTGTATGTGTCTGTCAGTCTGCCTGTATGCGTGTGTTTTCCTTCCGTCTTTCTTTCCGTCCATTACAATCGCAACTGTGACCTGTGTGTTTCCTTTACTCTCTGCTTTTGTGTCATCGATTCTTCAAACAATATTGCGCCGTTATTTTTGTCCTGCACCAACGATATACAATACAGTTCACCTCTAGAGGTGTGCGCCTTGTGTCAATACACCAAAGGTGTGCGCCGGATGCCAGGTTTCCTTCGATATCCTGGGGCTGCAGAGATCGCACTATGTATGAACGAGACATACAGACAGACAGACAGACAGACAGACAGACAGACAGAAACAGAGATTGAAATAACAGGACTAGCTGAGCGGAGGTTCCGCGTTGAGAAAACAATGAAATCATCTGAAACAACACAGACTGACAGACGAAGACACAAGCAAGACAAACGGAGCGTCACAAAGAAACAAAAAGACGGACAGAAACAACAGAGGCTGAAGAAATGCAGACAGCTGAAAATTGTAAGAAAGAAGAAAGAAAGGAAGAAAAAGAACGAAGGAAGGATCACAGAAAGAGTATGAAAGAAGAAAAGTATGGAAGGAGGAAAGAAGAAAGGAAGAAGAAAGGAAATATAAATGGTAGGAAGAAAGGAAGGAGGAAAGAAGGAAGGAAGAAGAAAAGAAAGATAAATGGAAGGAAGAAAGGAAGAAGCAAGAAAATATAAATGGTAGGAAGAAAGGATGGAGGAAGGAAGGACGGAAAAAGAAAGGAAATATAAATGGAAGGAAGAAAGGAAGGATGAAAGAAGGAAGAAGAAAGCATTAAGTAAGAAGGAAGAAAGGAAGGCTAGATGGAAGGAAGAAAGGAAGAAGGAAGAAAGGAAGGATGGATGGAAGAAAACAGGGAAGAAAAAAGTGAGGGAGATTGGATGGATGGAATGAAGAAAAGAAGAAAGACGAAAGGAAGAAGGGAGAGAGGACATATGGAAGGAAGAAAGGAAGAAAGAAGGAAGGAAGGATGAACGGAAGAAAGAAGAATGATAGAGTGAAAGGAAGTACGAGAGAAGAAAGAGGACGAAGGAAGGAAGGAAGTAGAGAGAGAAAGAAAGAAAGAAAGAACGAAAAGGATTAATGTAAACAATTTATGATAAACCGGAAAAATCGTGATCGTAAACTCAAGATTTCTAAAGCGTTCAAAGAAAGCAGAGTCTCGGGAAGCAGCTTATTCACTGGCGCTCAGTCAAAACAAGATCGTAAGGCAGGGGAGATCAGGTACGGTTCTAGATCCAGATCCAAGAGTCAGACAGCCAAGCGGCTTTGGCGACGGATGGTGTTTAGAATTGGAGCGGCGAGAGAGATAAGGGGAAGAGGAGGAATCAGGCTAGGATTTGTGGAAGAGGAGTGTTTTCAGCTTTCAAGACCTGCGCAGAGATGTAAAAGACTGTGGTTGGAAGCCACACTGAAACGAACATAGGTCTACATTTTTGTGTCGCTGAATGCGGACAAGCGTATCTCGTGCCTCGGCTCAGAATGATTAACTGGGAACCACTTTATGCACCAGTGACCCCTGAAGGGCTCGCACAGCGGGTAGTAGGCGCCAAGCAGGCACTCTCATTACCCGCACACCCCAACCAATATACATACATCCCATATATATATATATATATTATATATATATATTATATATATATTAGATGAAAACTCTGCCACTGCGTTTAGTCGGGTAGTGCCCGTCCCAAGCCTGGATAAAGGAGGAGGGCGACGTCAACGGCCTTTGATGCCATAAGATGTCCTTAAATATTGGAACTACTACTACATTAGATGGGATATGTGGATAGTGATAACAATAATACTGCGATTTATACAACGCCGTAGCACGACCGAGGCCGAAAAAATGACGCTGTACATGAGTTCAAACGTCAATGACAGTCATATGATATTTTCAAAAGATAGCTCTTGAGTCTTGACTAGGAAAATGCCTCCAGAGATGGCGCATTCTTCAAATGGCCAGGAAGACTGTTCCACGCAGTGGGTCCGGCGACAGAGAAGGAACATTCGTCGAACCTCGTGGAAGACCGCGTGGCATGCAGTCTATTTTCGATAACAACCGCAGTTGATATCTGTTCTGGTTGTCAGCTACACGAATGCAGAAGTCGGAAATACAGCCAGGGATAAGGCAATTCAGAGCCTCGTCTGTGATTCTGCAGAGTTGTAGATGATCCGGAAAACCGATCAAAGCGATCCTACCCTGCTACCTCTGTTGCAGTATCACCAACGATTTCCACTGTAGCACTATCTTGTCTCCAGGCTTGACCTTCCTCACCCATCCTCGAATTCTGACCTGGCGCCGAAAGTGACCAGCCAAACTGGCTCTTGCGGATTTGGTTTGATATATTCTCGGTAAATAAGCTGGTCTGTCTGACATCGCTTTTGTGTGGAGCTGTGAAATTTCGAAGATTTCATTTACATTAAATTTACATTTGTGTGGCAACATAATGTATACATACTCATACATCTGTTAATATATAACTGCTATACTGTACATGGCGACGTGCAGCTGGCTTCGGCTGTGCTAATTAATATCACTATATTAATCAATATCACTATATTAATCAATTAATATCACTATATTAATCAATATCACTATATTAATCAATTAATTAATTACCCCGGAAGATGAAATAGCTCATAAGGTTTAATCAGTTTAAAGTAAGCGACTGACGGTCGTTCGAAACTTCGCAGCTTGGCTCTGCCAGGGATGGGGTTTATGGCAGTCGCACTAGGGTTCGACGCACTGACGCGAACTTTGACCTCGTCTAGGACAGGAATTCGAAGGCAGTCAATCAGTCAGTCAGTCAGTCAGTCCGTCTGTCTGTCTGTCTCTCTGTCTGTCTGTCTGTCTTTCTGAGATTTGTCCACCGAAAGAACGTCAGAGGAAATGACTGATCGAGCAAATGATTGAATGGACGAATGAATTTCCATCATTTCTATTCTCCAATGAATTTTCCCTTTACATTTTGACTTGTCTGAGCAGCTGATTGATTGCATTTTCAAACTGGCGCTGTAGTAGTATTTAATTATGTAATTAGTTTTGTTAGAAACAGTAAAAATGAGGAAAGAATTAACAACGAATGAGTCTCTGACTCCAGTTTTTCCCTTTTTTTTCTGACAGGGGTCATCGATGTGAATTGTTAAACCTGAACATTTTCAAATAATCTATTCTAATCTAAAGACTTCTATAGCGCCGTTATCAAAATGCCCAAGGCATCAATCGAGGTCGTTTAAAGTGAAAGAAATTGCAATCAAAGTCATAATTTATTGGACAAGCCAGTTCGGATTTCGACAGGTCAGAGAAACAAGAAGCCAGGCTACGGTGGGTAAGCAAGTTGAAAGAGGTGAGCTTTAAGACTTGAATGGTTAAATGAGCACATAAGAGAGGGACACATATGTAGGCCTATGCAAACGAGATTTCGCTTGTTAGGCTGCTTGTGTTTGAATAAAATATTAGGTTCTTTACGGAAATATGTTGATGCATTCAGAGTTTTTTCCGACAGCGTAAAACGATCCTCACACGGGGGCCTTAAATGGTGTGGCGCCCATTCAAACTGGCAGCGGTGGTGAAGGCTCTCACCCGAGCGATTCACTGAAAAAGGAGAAGGGTCGAGGCCAATACCGTCGCTAGAGAAAAACGTGTACATTTACATTTTACAATTAGTCTATGTGCCTCTCTCTGTGCATTCGTCAAGGTGCAAACAACAGTCGTTGACTGCAGTGTTAATATCTCTGCTTTTCATGGCGTCACGGCGTGCATGTCTCGAGGCTGACAGCGTCGCCCATTCAAATCCATCCATCATATCCGCTGGGCCGTCGTGCCAATAAGCCGATCGCATGGTCGGCTCGTCACGTCTCCGGTCTACGTGTGCATTCAGTCGACAAAAACTATCGCTTACACGGCCCCCTCCTTCCAGCACCGCGATCAACGCAGGTGGCAACCCTGCGGTTCTCTCTCGACCCACCGGCTATTAATTTCCTTTTGGACCCCACCCGAACCTCCGGCCGGAACTGAGCGCTGCGCCTTCGACCTGCGATGCTTGCGCGCGGGGCTGCACCAGCCGGCTGGCTGTCGATCACTGCGCCGCGTCGGGCCTGACGGGTTACAAGCCGCGCGACACCTCGTTGCAATTGGTTTGCGAATGGTCGGGCGTTGGAGCTCGGGCGGTGCGGTCGGGACGTGTTAGATTTACGGGTCGACACAAAGGATCCGCCGCTGCTCTCGACACTTACCGCGTCTACGCGAGAGATAAAGATCTGCTCGATAAGAAGAAGGCCGTAGCTTCTAAATTTAGATGTTAATGGAAAACAAGCGCCACTGCAGTCTTGAATTCCATTAGCAGAATCGACAACGCCTGAGAACGATTCGAGGGTCGAAAGTATACTTGCGGACGAGGAACGGTGCTAGTAGCATGATCTGTTGCTGCTTCTTCCAGTGCTTTTATGGCTACCACTAGATGATATAGGGTTGTTTCGGTGCAGGTAGCTCGTTCTGAAGAACACGTAGTTATTGTTCGCGAAAGTGTACTGGATAATATATCTGCCTTACGACGTTTTACGCTCGAGATACAGTTAAGCGTTGGACTGCATCAGGTTGCAGGGTGTCAGAGCTTGAAAGAGAATTATCACAGTACTAAGCTAGATTTATGCAGTAAATAACAACATCGCATGAATGAGCTTAACCGATGCGAAATGTAGTTTACTGTATCTTTGAAGAATCGATGTAAAGAAATCACATTGGCTGCTACTACTCCTGACTTACACGAGTTCTGCAAACACAGTGGATATCGTTGAAGAACTGCTCTGTGTATCATAACACACCGACGCCATTTTGAGACTTGGATGGATACGGAAGTATGGTAGGACAAGCTGGCTGCTACTGCTCTACAGCTCGATAGGAGTGGACTCTGAAGATGTTGGTCCTTAGTCGGCGACACAGAGGAAGGATCACTGCTCGGATGTTGGTCTGCTGCGGGTGGGCCGTGTCGTCGATGACCATTCTTGTCATCTTCATCACGACTCTCAATGGATATCAGGACTACGCCGGTGTTCCTTGGGATGCCGACAACGACGACGCGGAATCCGAGGCGTTTGAAGAAAACGAGGGAGTGGAGACTCCAAACAGAAGGTCCCTGTCCGCCGAAGAATCGGAGTCCAACTCCGCGTTGGAAATTCTGACCAAAGGTTTAGGGCGAGCCGACGAAAATCGCGAGAAACAACCTCGAAAACATTTGTCTCTATTCAAAAACGGGTATTTACAGTTAAACGGATCGGGTTTAGTTCTCCGTGGAGTAGTTTCTCTCCAGGTGGATAGTGGAACAGGCGATAAGGCACCCGATACGAAAGGTGATTTGCCTTCCGCTGCAAACAACATTCGGCAAGGTCGCGGAAAGAGGACCCGGAATTTAGTGGAGCCACTTCCCATACGGGCATCGACGCACGTGAAAGCGGGAACAGCTTTGGAAATACAGACGCAGATGATAAAACCTGGAAGTGGTTACGAACGTTCTTGGAACGCAGTGGTCAATTCCATGGACTTTCCTTCCACGGACAGGGAGTCCCAGATATCTGGAAGAAACCTGAGGTTCGAGGACACCCCAACAGCGAGTGGGATATATGACAAGCCAGTGATAAACGGACACCTGCCAGCTACCCAGCTACAGGTGCCGGACATGGTTGTGGATGAGGCGGAAACAAAAGTGAGCGCTTGGAGTGCAGGTGGAAGACCTCTGGTGGAAGATGGCATCTACTGGTCACGGGATGTGGAGCAGCTCGTTCCAGCAGGTAAGATCTCGTTGCGGAATTGCTTTCTCGTAGCTCGTTGATCATTTGATATTAAATATCATGTTAGTCCAAATTAATCTTCTTTGTTAATTCATTTTTGTTTTCATACATTCGTTCATTCATTCATTCGTTTGCTAATCCATTCATCCATTTTCTGTCTGTCACGGTCTGTCGATCTGTCTGTTTGTCTGTCTTTGCTTTTATTGTCTTTCTCGTCTTTGTCTGCCGTTCACACTCCTGTCTTTCTGTCTGAGTTTGAATAT
Organism: Norana najaformis; assembly: GCA_964023275.1. NCBI lineage: Eukaryota > Metazoa > Annelida > Clitellata > Crassiclitellata > Hormogastridae > Norana > Norana najaformis. The sequence continues at coordinate 1,878,508 of OZ029918.1, forward strand.
AGATCGTTTCGTGAAGTAGAATTGATGTTTGTAACCTAGCGATGCATTCACAGCGATGGATCTCACCCATAGACGGTTAAGGTTTTGTCGTGATTGCTCACGCCATTTACTTATTCTGGCGGCAAGGGAGCAGACTGGCCACACGCCCTTATATGCGGAGGCTAAGAAAATGAAGTCGCTAGCATTTCACATGTCCAATCACTGTCTCTCGGAGTTAGCTCAAGGGGCTGCCCTTCATATTCAACTTTTTAAACGCAGCCAAAGTATCTTAGCCTTGTTTGCTTAGTGAAGAGCTTTCGTTGGTAATAAAATTCAACACCACTCAGGCTAGCGTAGGCAGCGCTTTTGCGAGCTACTTAAAAGGTGCTATATCAAGTGTCTAGATACTGCATACACAAAACGTCATCTGTCTTGCAATCACTCATCATATCTGTCCAGTCTGTGGGAATGTCTCTCCCCATTCCAGCCAGTTCGAGCTCTACATCTACCCCAATCTTTGCTCACAGAGTCTGTCTAAACTATCTGCCCGTATGCAACTACTCATAATAGCTTTGTTAGAATCGCCACAACCCTTCCAAATACCGCCACTACCCTTCCAAACGTGCACTGAAACTATAAGGTAGCTCTATTTAACTTGCTTTTAACCCTATACGCGAGCCGTGTCACACATCATTAGGGACCCTTAGCTGCCTCACTCCTGAACAATTCGGGAGCCGCAGTTGATCCATACCCTTAGCACTAAAGCCCCTAAGGGCGTGTTGCTTAAGGTTGCAGGGCGTGCGGGTGTAGGGTAGAACAAAGCACCGATGGGGCAGACAAGAATTTGGAGGGCTGCCTTTCAAAAGTACAAATTGAAGTTGAACGCCCCACGGCTGCCTGTCCTTTTTTCCCAGTTGGGCTGACCCTTGACCCTGCGGCACCGATGTTGTTAGTTCTCACAGCCCAACGCGGCGCTGCTGTTGAACCTTTGCCCCAGGCGGAAAGGATGGAGGCAGCCAGGGCTTGGGCAACTCAAAGGGGGAACTGTTATTTATGGCAGGGTGCCTTCGTGTTTATTTGTCTGAGACTGCAGTCAGCTTTGAAGATTTACAAAGGCAACCAGCCAGCTAATGGCAGGATCTGCCTACTACTGCTACTGCTGGTACTACTGCTACTACTGCTACTAGGACTAATACTGCTGCTGCTGCTACTACTACTACTATTATTACTGCTGCTGCTGCTGCTGCTGATGATGATGATGATGATAATAATAATAATAATAAGGGTTAGAGTGGGAAGATCATGCTGCGAGGAAGACGACTGGCCGGCCCACCCGCCCTTATATATGCCGAGGCCAAGAAAATGAAGTCGCTAATAATTCATAGCCATTGCTGTCGCTAGGCGCTAGCCTAAGATTCAAATCTTGGGCTGGCACAGTTTCTACACGGGATTTATAGCGTGGCGCCCGTACAAAATGGCAAGGTGGTGAAGGACCTCACCCAATAAATTCATTGCAAAGTGAGCAGGGTTGGGGCCATACGGTCGCTACAGAAAACCGTATACATTAACATATATTTAAGAAACTGCTTTTCTTCTGAGCTTGTTTACATCTTGATGGATAACACATACTTTGGGGGGAAATTAATTAAAGTCAAACAAATAGTAATAATAAAAATTATAAAGTCCAGATTTGCAGTCGAATGAGACGGAAATCTGAGGGCACTAGACTCGTTTAGACTTAGATGTGGAGGTTATCAGTTCACCCGGTGCAACCCCAATTTAATCAACCGGGGGTTAAGTTGTGCCCCTCGAAGACAACGGTTATTACCGCCGATTAATGTCCCCCTTGCGAGCAGACGATTTCCACTTACCGCTAACGAACCAGACTGCTCGGAACCGCTGCCTCCAAGTGCGCACCATCTCTAATCTTCGCTGACCGTTTACGCAAATCGGGGCTATAAATTTACGAGGCAAAGCGCCGTTGGCGGGCGGCGCACTAGGCACTTCGGCTCCGTTCTCTATCAGCCAGGCGCCATATTTCTCGCCGAGAAGAGGAAGTTTGCGCCGAAGCGTCGAACGAAAGATAACGGAGGCGTCACAGATAAGACCGGCCTCCTCTCGACAAGTTATTTTGACGCGATTTCTATCGCCGCTAGGGCGGCGTAGGTGTGAAAAGCCACAAAGCGGGGCATTGTGGGCCGGGCATGTACGTTTCATCGGCGAACTCTGACCTCTGGCGTCTGATAACCTTTGCTTCCAGTCGATTTGTTCGACGCTGGCGAGGGGGAGATTGATTCCTGGTTGCTGATGTTTTTGTTGATGAGGATGCGTGTGCTGAGAATGTTGAAGGGATGTGCTGATGAGTGGCCAGGGAGAGCGAGTGAGCGATAATTGCGGAGTCAGTCGCGACCTGGGCATTTGTAAGTGATAGGCAGCAAAGGTCTGTTGTACGTTTGGACAGTGCAGCTGTTGTTCGTTGAGTCGTGAATCAAAGGCAACGGTTTTGTTCAGGGCTTCGCTGTTGCTTATACGTTGGACTATGAGGTGGGCTTGGGTGAATGAGTGAATGAATGAATGAGTGAGTGAATGAGTAATTGAACAAATGAATGAATAAATGAGTGAGGGAATGAGTGAGTGAGTGGTGTGAGTGTGAGTGAGTGAGTAAATGAATCAGTGAGTGAGTGAATCAGTCAGTCAGTGCGTGAGTCAGTGAGTGAGTAAGTAAGTAAGTCAGTCAGTCAGTTAGTCATAGTATGAGTGAATAAGTAAGTGAATGAGTGGGTGAATTAATGACTGAATGTGTACGTCATTGGGTTACTGACAGTTAATGAGTTAGTCAGTCAGTATGTAATTTCTTCGCGTGCATATTTGAGTGCATCTACTTCTTAGATTGTGCATATCCATGTGTATCAATTGGATTACTTTAAAAATGATATCTGCACACAGAAGACTCTAGGTATGTTGTAGGAAGCAGTGCTATGTGCCATAAGGGCGAAACGGAAGCTGAACAGGCGATCACCCACCCAAATACTAACCCTGTTCGAGATGCCTTAACTTCACTACTTCTCCCAGCGTGATAGCAACGAAACCACTTGATTTGACTTTGAGATTCAAGGTCACGACCTCCGCCATTAAATGGCAAACAACCTGTCGCGATTTTTGCTTGCTTCATTATCGAGGAAACGCTAACGAGCGCCCTGAATTGATGTGGCGCCTAATTTTCTGTGGCGCCGAACGAGATCGAGTGGGTGCTTATGCGGCTGCATACATAATGAGCCGTCTGCTTCTCTGCCTCAGCCATAAAGGCCGTTCAACCCCTCAGGGCTCGAGGGCTTTTGTCGTCGGGTTGAACTGAGCATGCTAGTTCTCGATTGCGGCTACCAGACTGTAAACCCTAGGACTAGAAATATCTATTCTTTATGACCACCACCACCACCACCACCACCACCACCACCACCACCACCACCACCACCACCACCACCACCACCACCACCACCACCACCACCAACAACAACAACAACAACAACAACAACTACAACTACAACAACACCAACAACGATACCAAAATCAACTCCACCACCAATACCAGCAACAACAATACCAAAATCAACACCACCACCAACAATACCAACACCAACACCACCAACAACAACAACTACAACAACACCAACAACGATACCAAAATCAACACCACCACCACCAATACCAACATCACCACCACTACCACCACCACCAAAACCAACATCAACACCACCACCACCAGTCATTCAGCCATTTGGGTGCTAAGGGTGCGTTTCGCCAATCTTTTCGGTCATTTGTAAAATCTATTGCTATCTCGTGTTTAGTTCGTGTACAATGTCTTCGTTTAGACTGTCAATCCATCGCAACACACAGGTGCATGGTCTCCCTTTGTTTATTTTGTCTCCGGATCTTGCTTCTGGCGCATTGTGTGGGATTCAGACAACTGGCATTCTTTCCACATGACTAAACCATCGCAGTCTTTGTCGAACGACTACATCCAGCAGAGTTATCTGCATATTCAAGGAAACTTCGTAATGCGAAATTGAAGTCACGCAGTGGCATCCTGCGACGATTCAAATAATAACCAGCATGAACTAGACTTAATATAACAGACATACATAAATATTATATATATGTGTAAATATATATACCGGTAGCCTATTGGTTGGAGTGCTCGGCTTGTAACGCGGAGGGTACGGGTTCGAACCTTCTCGGCTGAGACGGTTACTGTGTCGGGACCTTGAGCAAGTCTATCATTGACAATTGCTCAATTATTAATAATACGTGTGTAAATATACGATGCGGGTAGGAATGTACCCTACATGCCATATCTGAACTGTTAATACAGACTACATACACACACGCACACACACGTATGTAATATACTTATATATAGCCATATGTTTAAGATATATGATTTTGATCACATTACCTTGATTCAAACGGTATGAATGCAGCCTACATGACTTTTTGATTACAAGCTCTACATATATAAATGTTTTTACTTAATATATATACATACATACATGACCTATGTATATATAGTAAATATTATGATAGTGACACCGATCACTTATCCCGGGATTCGAAACCTATAGGTAACACAGTGATCCACTGAAGCCATTACTTTTAAGAATATTTATATAAATGCTCGTCTAGACACGCGAGGCGTCAAACGTATTAGCTTAATTTGGTTCAGAAATGGAGACTAACTAGGAGTCTGTCAGAAACGCATTCGGATGTTATTAGCTAAGGGCAATAAAGGGCTAACCCCATCAACGACATAACGACTGCCATGTGTGTGTCAATCTCTCTCTCTCTCTCAAAATCACACACACACACACATATAGTGTATGTATATTGTATACAATATATAACCCATCAACGACTGCCATGTGTGTGTCAATCTCTCTCTCAAAATCACACACACATATAGTGTATGTATATTGTATACAGAGGATATACACAGTATAGTTACCTTATGTGCAATATATAAATATACATATATATATATGAAAAATGTTACTATATTACATGCATGTTCATACTGCTAGTTGTTGATATACTTCATTTGGTTCAATTCTCACACTTCAAATCACACACATATATGTATACAAAATAAACATATATATATATGCACAATATCGTTACCATATGTGCAGTATATACACATACATATGCAATATGCGGTCGCCATATTACATGTTCATATTGCTGGTCGGTGATATACTTCATTTGGTTCAATTCTGAATTTATCTGACAAAGAGAAAAAAGCAAAAAGAGAAGAAAGCTAAAAGAGAAGCAGCTGATAAAACGTGTTCACTTGCACCGGTCTCAAGTCTGGATTATAAGGAGGGTAGGACGGAAGGTTGTAGATGCCACTAGATGCGGAAAAAACCAAGACCATAGAAATCAAAAATATACGAAAACATTGTGCAAAAATCCAAGACTAATAGAGACAGTCGTAAAAGATATCGGAAGTCGATGATGACGATAAAGATGATGATGATGATGATGATGATGATGATGATGATGATGATGATGATGATGACATGTCTTGTCTTCAACCGTCCTCAAGCCGAGGATTGGCTGCACCACGGACAATTTTGTGCCATCTGCTTCTGTCCCTTGTCTCCTGTAATAACAGGTCGAACGATAATTCAGTCCACGACTTCATGTTATCGATCCATGTCGTCTTGGGTCTACCACGAGCTCGGGATCTAGGAGTTGTGTCCCGGATGATCTCTTTCTCTAAGCAGTCTCCCCTCTTTCTTAGCGATGCGCAGGATTGAATAACAGACGGATGGACAAAGAAGGGGATCCGAGCGATTGACATCAACGGACAGTAATCTCTCTCCCCATTCTGGCTGGAATTAATCCCTCTTAGAGAAGAGATCATAAAGAAGTGGTGGTCATAAAGAATAGATGTTTCTAGTCCCAGGGTTTACAGTCTGGAAGCCGCGCAATCGGGAACTTGCCAGCCACACGGATCCTCCTCTTCCATTTGTTTCTATCTCCAGTATCTTCCTTCTGAAGAGCTTTAGGTCTTGTTGGATCATGTCTCCCCATCTCTTCTTTTGTCGTCCCCGACTGCGGCGTCCGTAAACCTCTGCTCTCATAATTCTTTTAATGCAGTTTTCCTCTTCTCTCCTCATCACATGACCATACCATCTCAACCTGGCTACCCGTACCGTGTCAGATACTCATGCCACTCCTAATATATGTCTGATATACTCATTCCTTTTCTTGTCTTTCACTGAGATTCCAAGCATCCATCACAGCCTTCTAACGCGCGGTAATCCCAAGAACTTGAAGAAGGAGACAGAAGAGAAGGCGGTAAAAGTGTGTGTGTGTGTGTGTGTGTGTGTGTGTGTGTGTAGGCGTTCATTGACTCATCTACAACGGAATGATACTCACATAACGCAAGAATAACATAAGTTACAAAGGTTTTCTGCTGCAGTTGTCAGAAGGACAATCAAAGAGGATCATAAACCCCCTGAGGGGAGCACGGCTGTCTCTCTGCCATTAGAAGTATTTCCGGTGGCCAAAGGGTTTATGTCTATTTAAATGGTTTATAAATGAATACGATTCAAATAAAATAAGAAACAATTTATTCTATTGTATATGAACATTCCCTTTCCTCCTCATCTTGTTCTTCCTCTTCCTCTTCCGCTTCCTCCTTCTCTTACCCTCTCCTCCTTTTGTTCCTCCTCCTCTTTCTCTTCCTCTTACTCTCTCCTGCTCTTGTTCCTCCTCCTTCTCTTCCTTCTCTTCCTTTTCTCCTTCTCTTACCCTCTCCTCCTTTTGTTCCTCCTCCTCTTTCTCTTACCCTCTCCTGCTCTTGTTCATCCTTCTTCTCTTCATTTTTCTCCTCTTGCACTGTCTCCCTGCTCCTCTTGCCCGCTCCTTCTGCTCTTGACGTTTCCTTTCCCTCCTCCTTTTCCTCCTCCTCCTCTTCGTCGTCGTCTTCCTCCTCCTGTTCCTCCAATCCCTGATTATCCTGTCGCTTCTCTATCCTCATCCTGCTCCTGTTTAACTGATGGCTTGAAAGAGACTCCCATGGTCCGCCTATAACCTGCCCGGGGATCCTTCATCATCTGATCCGCTCCGCGACGCTCAACGACCTGAAGACGTGCAAGAAAGCATCTCGACGAAAGACAGCTGTTTCCCGAATAGACTCTCGCCACATAATTATAAATATATACCTACATATGTATGTATATATGTATGTATATATGTATATACATAGATATATATGCCGTATGATGGAAGAATGTGTTCGAATGCTTGCATCTGTAAAAATAGGAATTTGTTTACATGTATCCGTCTCCAAATTGCCACCGATGCAAATTGCTTCCAACATGTGCTGTGACGTTTATGGAGAGATAGACAGATCTCTCTGTCTCTGCATGTCTCTGTCTCTTTCTTTCTCTCTCTCTTTCTTTCTCTCTGTCTCTGTCTCTCTGTCTGTCCTCTGTCTGTCTCTCTCTCTTTCACTATCTCTGTCTCTGTCTCTCCCTGTCTCTCCCTGTCTGTCTGTCTCCCTGTCTGTCTTTCTGTCCGCATGTCTCGTAAAATTTCCTCGCGAGTAGACTATCACTATTATTACTCGTGTAAATTCAAGTATTTTATATATAAGTAACACGCATGTTATACAGTATCGGACTAGCACGGTCCGTACACGGGGACCTTAAACGCCGAGGCGCCCATCCAGACGGGCAGCGGTGGTGAAGGATCTCACCCGATGAATATATTGTCGCTCTAGACAACCGTGTACATTTACATTTATGTAAAACCCACAGTCGCATGTAATCCAACCGACATCTTCTAGCATCCGGAGGATGTTGTATGAATATTAAGTTTTCTTGTGTTCTTAACTACTTGTAAACCGATGTGCGATTAGATATTGGTTAATAAAGAATATTCTTACTTACTTACTTACTTACTTACTTACTTACTTACTTACTTACTTACTTACTTACTTAAGTAAAAACCCTAATGCTAACTCCAACCCTTGTTTTCTCGTCAAGACAGCGAAGCACCAGTTTTCCCCGCGGACTGATACAGGCGTGAAGTCCCCGTCCAGGGAGTGGCATCAGAGATCCAGCGGAAGGGAGGAGCAGGGGGAGGAGACTCTCCAAAGCACCGAATGATGTGCAAATGGCCGGCTTCTCCAGCGACATCTCCCGGAGCGGAGCCAGCAATTTGTTAGCGAATTGTCTGAGGAAAGAGAACCAGATAGGATGACGAAGCCTTGGATACCCGTATCATAAATCCTCTGCAGACATGCATACTCCACACACATCTGCCGTGCATTTACATATATGTATTTTGCCTATATACATATGTACATACATATATACTTGTGTACATACATATATACATGAGTGCACATGTATATTTTAAATACATATTGGTCTAAATATTCATATATACTCATTTTACAAATATAAATACATACGTATACACATACGTATTTCTATACTCATACACATAAAATGCAAATGTATATACAGATATATATATATACATATATATGTATATATATACTAACACATACATATATACGCGTACTTACATATTTATATACATGCATACAAACATCTATACTCATACTTGCATATGTACACATATATATACACGCATATATATATGCATATGTATACACTCATACATATATACTCATACACGCATATATATGCGTACTTCCATACATATATACATACATACTCCTATACGCATTCTTAAATATATACAGATATACGAACGTGCATATGTTTATGCATATGTATATACTGCAGATACGCCAAGCGGAGCATGTGCAAGTCCGTATTTACTTGACAAGTGTTAAGTATCAATTAGCGCCAAGTCTAAACATCGAGTGGACCGCACAGCCGGCTGTTAAGTCTCACCCCTCGACCTAAATATATATCCAGACAATACTATGCATATGTATATATAGATATATATATGTATATACACATACATATATATATATACATATATACACACATATATATCATTACATAGCCCTAAATATACAGAGACGTGCTTGTTATGTTGGTTGGTTCACACCTATTTGCTCTATATATTAACAATAGATGTCGCCCGAGGAATAGAAATGGCTGAAGATAACTCTTTCTCTCTATGTCTCTGAATACTTATATAGCGCCTTTCAAGAAACTAAAGGAGGTTGTCATCATCGCTCGGCTGCATTATATTTCCTATGCCGTATTTTTGACGTGAATAGTATAGTGGTGGTGGTGGTGGTGGTGGTGGTTGTGGTGGTGGTTGTCGTGGTGGTGGTGGTGGTGGTGGTGGTGGTGATGGTAGTAGTAATATCAGCAGCAGCAGCAGTAGGAGTAATAATGACCCGATCAAATGATAGAGATTAATCAAATGTAAGCTAAAGACTTCTATAGCGCCGTTATCATAAAGCTTAACGCATCAGTCGATGGTCGCTTCATGTGAAATCATAATCAAAATCATAATCAAAATCAAAATCAAAATCAAAATCAAAATCATAATCCATTGGAGAAGCCAGATTGAATTCCAATAGGTCAGAGAAACTAGAAGCCAGGCTACGGTGGATAAGCAAATTGTAAGAGATGATGGATGGATGGATGGATGGATGGATGGATTGATGGATTGATGGATGGAAGGATGGATGGATGGATGGATGGATGGATTGATGGATGGATTGATGGATGGATGGATGGATGGATGGATGGATTGATGGATGGAAGGATGGATGGATGGATGGATGGATGGATGGATGGATTGATGGATGGATGGATTGATGGATGGATGGATGTATTGATGGATGGATGGATGGATGGATGGATGGAAGGATGGATGGATGGATGGATGGATGGATGGAAGGATGGATGGATGGATGGAAGGATGGATGGATGGATGGATGGATGGATTGATGGATGGATTGATGGATGGATGGATGGAACGCAGTTCATGGGTTACCACTGGATAGGTTTCTTGAGACCCAAACATCCCGGCATATGATGGCCAGTCTTCTCCCTCGCCGCCTGATCTTCCCACCGACAGTGTACGGTCGGTGTACACATTTCATAGTTGAGTTCGCTAGTCGATGTAAACCGCTTGTGTATCTGTCTGTCTGTTACCTGGCGTTCTTCTCTTGAATTTCTGGCACTGAGGGTAATTGTCTGTTGACTGTAGGGATTACTGATGACGGTGTGCATGAGTTCCGTGAGGCTCTGAATCGGCTGAGGGTTGAGTCGATGGAGGAGCCACAGTGGAACAGATGTGGTCGACCGAAGAACCAGTTCGTCGTTCTAGAAGATGGCACTCCTCTCTGCGCTCGGTATCGCTTTCCGCAGGAAACACTCATCCGAGGTACAGCACTTTCAGTTCATCCATCCATCCATCCATCCATCCATCCATCCATCCATCAATCCATCCATCCATCCATCCATCCATCAATCCATCCATCCATCCATCCATACATCCATCCATCCATCCATCCATCCATCCATCCATACATACATCCATCCATCTATCCATCAATCCATCCATCCATCCAGCTATCCATCTATCCATCCATCCAGCTATCCATCCATCCGTACATCCGTACATACATACATACATACATGCATACATGCATACATACATACATCTAGCCATCTAGCCAGCCGTCCAACCCAAAAGTTCGTGCATCCACACATCCATCCACCCATCTATACGTGCAACCATTCACCATCGATCCACCAATCGATCCACCCACCTATCCACCAACCCCTCCATCAATCCATCCATCCATACATACATACACACACATACATTGATTCATCCATCCATCCATCCATCCATCCATCTCCAGCACCAGTAGTGTGCTTGTCTTGGGCCGTGTAAATTTGCCCTTAGAAACGTGGGCACCACCTGGCCATACAGGTGTTGACGTTAACTGATTTCCAAGGAATTCTTCCTCTTCAGGTGAGATCTTAACGTTTCACCTGTCGAAGCTGCTGGACTTCGACAACGTTCCAGCCGTTGTTCTGTCGCAGCTGAACGCCAGCGACACCTTGTGGCGAACGCAGAACTTCACGGCCGCCCAGTGGACTTCCGGAACATTCGTTGCACTGATCCAATGGATGAACGATCTCAACCACGAAAAGTAAATGATCATAATCATTCTAATCTAATCTGAATCTAATCTGAATCTAATCTGAATCTAATCTGAATCTAATCTGAATCTAATCTGAATCTAATCTGAATCTAATCTGAATCTAATCTGAATCTAATCTGAATCTAATCTGAATCTAATCTGAATCTAATCTGAATCTAATCTGAATCTAATCTGAATCTAATCTGAATCTAATCTGAATCTAATCTGAATCTAATCTGAATCTAATCTGAATCTAATCTGAATCTAATCTGAATCTAATCTGAATCTAATCTGAATCTAATCTGAATCTAATCTGAATCTAATCTGAATCTAATCTGAATCTAATCTGAATCTAATCTGAATCTAATCTGAATCTAATCTGAATCTAATCTGAATCTAATCTGAATCTAATCTGAATCTAATCTGAATCTAATCTTAGTCTAATCTTAGTCTAATCTTAGTCTAATCTTAGTCTAATCTTAATCTAATCTTATTCTAATCTTAATCTAATTTTAATCTAATTTTAATCTGATCTAATCTAATCTAATCTAATCTAATCTATTGCAATATTTTATCTCATCTTCTAGTGTGCTTTTAACTTTCGTATCTATAGCAACTTGGTGCCTCGAAGCAATGCTCGGCTTTTAACCGCCTTATCCCATACCCCACAAGTGAGACGTAGGGGAGGCGCTCATTTCCTTTTCTTTAGCCCCTTGGGTCGGCAATGGACGCATCCCAAGGTCCTGGACAGGGGGCCAGTGCATCGCACGACTTGCCGTTTACTTCCCAGCTTACGCCGGTACCAAATTCTAGAGCTTGGTGACAGAGGTGACACACCGTGGGCAAGCAACTTGCCTCCCAGGGTCGTTACACGGAGTCAAACCCGCAACCGCATGATCATTGACCAAACGCGTTACCGATGAACCACCGTGTCGGATAAGACCGACTTTATGACGGCCTAGAATAGCTGATGATGGCTGTGGTGATGACTACGACGATGACTATGACTACTACAACTATAACAGAATTATGCATCATTATGTATCAATCAGTGTTGTTGTTGTCGTTGCTTATCACTTATAGTTGCTTATTAGTTGTTGTTGCTAATCGGTTGTTGTCGTTGTTGTCTAGGTCTCGTGTTCGAATGCCTCCCGTCTTGCTGTCGTCCTATGAATCCGGAGTGTCCATGACTGCAGATAGCCTTGACCGTGGTCAGTTGAGCGCTGACCAGTTGACCAGCCTCCTCCAGTGGACGGACCTAATCCTCTTCGATTACATCACCGGACATTACGACCGGTCAGCATCATGCCACGCCCCCAACCCACACACACAAACACACACACAAACACACACACACAAACACACACACAAACACACACACAAACACACACGCGCGCGTGCGTCCACTCATCTCCCTATGCGTCATCGACGAAGAAAGAGAGGCTGGGGAACGGAGGGGGGAGCGAAACAAGGAGGGAGGGAAGCGACATACAGAGAGACTGAGCACTAGATGAAGAAAGAAAGAACAAGGATTTCAGACATACAGACAGACATACATACAGACAGACAAGCAGACGGACGGACGGACAGACTGACAGACAAACAAACATCCAGAATGACAGGCAGACTGACAGGCAGGCAGAATGACAGACAAACAGACAGACACACAGAGAGGAACTAGGGGATAAAACTACGAAAGGAAGGTAGGGAGGCGGCAAAAACTGACCAATCGAGGAACGAAGACAGGATCAGAGAGAGACAGAGACAGAGACAGACAGAGAGAGACAGACAGAGAGGAGACAGACAGACAGATAGAGAGGCCACCACAGGCGGAAGCGCAACTACAGATAGGGAAAACACTGCTATTATTCGATTATTTCTAGCGTCACGACCTACACTCAAGAAATTAGTGCCTTAGTCACGTGTCACGTGTCACGTGCCTCAGTCAGGCTCTCTCTAAATACCCTTTGTTCGTCTCTGGCGGTGTACAGATGACGCGTCTAAACTACCAATTATATGCCATGGGATTTTTGCCCTACGACACATGTTTATGGTTTATATAATTATAATTATATTATATCTATTAATTATTATAAGTTTATTATAATTACTAAATAATCAGCAACTTCTATGGAACCGGTGTCTATTGCACAAAGCATCATCCGGTGGCGCACCAAAATCAAGCCTCATTCAGATCAAAGTCAGTCGACCATAGTCTGCCTGTTCCAATGGATTGAATTTCTAGCCTATATGTATATATATATGTACATGTATGTCTGTATATATATATATTTATATATCGGAGATAAAATGTACATAGAACGCCATACAGGAAACTGGTTAATTAGATATGCACCGTCATTTGTATGCATGCACGCGTTTTTCTTTAGCGATCGGATACCCATTTCCCAGCTCGTTTTCAGTGAATTCATTGGTTGAGATCCTTCACCACCACTACCCGTTTGAATGGGCACCACGCCATTTAAGGTCCCCGTGTACAGATCAAGCTGGCACAAGCTATAAATCTCTTAATTGCAGTCACGATCGGTATGCGAACCGGCGTCCTCACGCTCAGAGAGGCTTTGACGAAACACTTTCTTGGGGTCCGCAAAGTCTAACTATTTTCATTATTGTTATTTTGTTATGAATTAATACATTAATTTCTCAGTTTTAATTTCTAATACGGTAAATATCGATAGGTATAACCCACATTAACAAAATCTTTGGGGGTCCTTGATAATTTTTAAGAGTGTAAAGGGTTCCGGAGATCAAAAGGTTTGAGTTCCGCTGTCGTAATGCAAAATCGATGGCCTCTTTTAGGCAACACGTCATTCTTAAATGACATTCCATGCCGGAGCCACAGAAGTCACTGGACGTGTTTCTATCGTTGCAGGGTTGCCAGCATGCAGGACGGTGCCGAGCGAGAGATGAAACCGAGCATCATGAGCGAAAGCATCCGCAACCTGCGGCAGATCCGTGGCAACGGGAAGCTGGTCCTCATCGACAACGAAAGCGGTCTAATCGACGGCTACGAACTCATGTACCACGGCGCCCAGACGGGACTCCAGTTCATAGGCTTCCATCGACGACTTCTGGGATCCGTCTGCGTATTTAGACGTCGTACTGTTGCTAGGATACGCTGGCTGGCAGCTAAGTCCCATCCGGAACGCATACTCGAAGAGTACACCAACTTCCGCGAACCGCTCTACCAGAAGTTGAACGAGACGCCAGAAGTGGCGCTGTTCAGGACATACTTTAAGGTCCGCTTAAAAGAGGTCGTTGACTGGATAGAACATTGTGATTCGCCTAGGTGATAGTAATCTCAGAGGCCTTTCACTAGATAGACAATAGCGATTCTCTTGATCGTGTAGGTGATAATTATTGCGATTCCCTTAGGCCTAGGTGATAGTAATCTCAGAGGCCTTTCATTTGAGAAGACAATAGCGGTTTTCTTAGTTGTGTAGGTGATAATCATTGCGATTCCCTTGGGCCTGAGTGATTATACTGTCAAATCCTTCGATTGCATTGACCATTGCAACTTAATTAGGTAATATTTATTCAAATTTGTATTGAATCTTAAATTGAGATTCGTTTGAGTCCTGTGTCTCAAAGGTATCTGACAGGAAAGACAATTGCAAATCGATCCAGTATGTTGTAACCAACGAATCAAATGTAGGCCTAGCCTTATTGGATTATACATACCTTAGCATCGTCAAGTACTCTCTCGAAATTGTTGTGGACTAGTCGTGACTGTCAGCAGAACTGATAAAAATGGCGAACCTTGCGATCTTCGCCAAGGTTGAAGGATTGTTGTATTCCGAGATTTCGCTTCCACTTGCTCCCTCTGGCGAACTGAACAATAAAATGAGTACAATGACTTACAATGTCAGTCTAGGGGAATATCAGGCGGTGTGGAAGAGGACTGACAAACAGTCCTTATATGCCGAGGCTAAGAAAATGAAGTTGCTGACGCTTTATACCCATGGCTGCCTCTCAAGGGGTTACACTTTTTAACGATCAGTTTAAACTTGAAAATATGTCGTAACCTGCGCGTTTAACGCGAAAAAGTACGAATATGCAGTTGATTAATAGTATTCCACAAGGACAGGACGATTCAAGTACTCGATTCAGCAAGCAAGGGAATAGAAGGACCCTGTGGACCGCGGAGGTGATAGCCTTCGATTCAGCTGATTCTGTGGAGATCCAGAGTGTCAAAGGGACTACGCCAAATGATTTCCCTAGTTGTCTTTTACGATCAAATCGCTCTGCGCATCGTAGGGGCCCCCTACCTGATTTCCCGAAGCTTTAACGGCCTTGTGAAAAGAGGAAAATTATGCGTCAAATTATGCGCCACACAAAAAACTAAAATTGTTCAATTATAGGCGGATTTGTGTGTGTTGAACTTGAAGCAAATTGTGTTTCCCTAAAGATTTGAGTAACGTTTGGCGTCGAATGTACATATGTTTATTTCCAGTTGCTTTAGTGTTTGTTTATCGTCGGTTCTCCCTGTAACCTTTGCGTTGTATGCATAGTCTACTTCTCTCGCCAAACTTTGGTAAAATTTGTTTGTTTCTGATCTTTTTTTTGCACGAATCTGTTGCTTGTTTGCATATACATGTAGTTTTGTTTTGTGCCTTCCTTTTGGCTGTTTTCGTCTGCCCCGTCAAAAGTCTGCGTGTCTGCCAGCCTCTACGTCTTCAAGTCATATCGTCTGCATGCCCACGATTCCTTGGCCGATTGAAATACACCGCTAAATTTTATCATTATTGTCTTACCAGATACCAGAATGTACGCTGCTACACTCTGCGCTTTGACAAAACTGAAATGTGCCGTTTTGAAGACAGTTTTTTTGATCATTTAGGCTAAGGCCGGTACACAGTTGTTTGCCTCAAATTTTTACCATATTCTGAAATTCAGAACTTCGGAATATATGCAAACTGTAATCGTAATCGTAGACTAGAAATTTCTACAGCGCCCACGGATAGCTAAGTCGCGGGAACCAGCTTATTCACAGAAGCTCAGCCAAAATAAGATCCCTAGGCAAGAAGGGTTCGGTTCCAGGTCAAGATCCAAAAGTCAGGCAGCCAGACAACTACGGTGAGTGGTGTTTGGAATTGGATCTGTAGGAGAGAGAAGGAGAAGAAGAGGAATCAGGATAGGATCTGCGGAAGGGGAGTGTTTTCAGTTTTGAGTTTAAGACCTGCGCTGAGATTGCAAGGAGTGAAGTGATAGTGAGTTAGAACAGTATGTGCAGTCAACACTTTTTAATAGATCTTCGGGTATTAGGCCTACAACGTGAAATTATCGTTGACTTGTTTTCTTTTAGCTGTAGAGTTTTAGAATTAAACAATAGTAGATTTTGTTTTTTAAAATGTTGCATGTAGATTACATCTTTCGTTTAAAAAAATCTTCTGATCGAGGGACTAGCGGAGACATGCAGTCCTGCTTAAGCAACCTGCCCCAGGAAAGCAAGATGGTACCAGCAGTTGAAGTGATCTCGTTTAGAGCAAACTTTAGGCGGCCTTATGGATTCAATTCAATTCAGATCCATCTGTTAAATCACGTACAACAATGCAATTACTACCAGCTAGTAGATGCCCCGCCCATGTGGAATAAACTCCCGCCAGAATTACGGCAATTATCTGACCCATCATACGAACTCACCAACAGTTCACCTTTAGCAATTTCTGAGCTGATCTTTCACTCGAAACTAAAAACATTCCTCTTCCACAGATCCAGTTCTGATTTCTCTTCTTCCTCCCATACCTATCTAGTCCCTCCAATTCTAAACACCATCCACCGTCCGACTATCTGCCTACCTGCCTCTTGGATCTTGACCTTGAACCGTTTCTGACCCCCTGCCTAATGATTTTGTTTTGAATGAGCGCCTGTGAATAAGTTGGTTTATGCGACTTGGCCTTAGCTGGACGCTGGAGAAATCTCGATATGACGATTACCGGTTATTTGTTGGCGATGTTATGTCATCATTAACTTGATAGGTGTCGCTACAACATTTATACCAGTATCGTAATCGTAAACTCGAAATTCTAAAGGTCTGCTTAAACGCTAAGCGCAGGGCACCAGCTCGTACATGAGTGCTGCGTCAAGTCAGTGGGGTTATCCAAAGATGCCATGCCAAGAACCAAATCCGGTTTTCAAAAGACCAGAAAGAGAAAAGGGAGAGGAGCTATTAGGGTGGGTTGTATGGGTCGTATTTAAGCCGAGAGAAATGGAAAGGCAGTGGATTCGATGGATCAGGGTGGGACTTCAGCTTTGAATTGAATACTTGAGAAGTAATAGATAGAATGAATTGAAACGGGTGGTGGTCGGTGAGCGATGGAAGGGATAGAGGAACAGAAAATTTGCGAAATTCAGGAGGGAAATCGTTTCAGATTCGCGGTGCAGTGCAGTGTTTATTGTATTCGTTAGGCGTCGCCACTGTAGAAATTGCTGCAGTAATTACCTATTTGGATTTCAAGAGATCGTCGTCTTCTTTCAGAATTAGGATCACGCAGTATAGTTGAAAATATGAAAACAGTCCTTTAGTAGCTAATTAATTGAAAAATGAGCAGGATCGGGGCTATACGGTTGCTATATAAAACTATGTACATTGCATTTATTTTATTGGATTTAAGTGGATTCACTTTGCAGGCTTCGAAATTCTGACGCAAGTATCAATTATGACCTGGCTACCTACATTGGTTAAAGCCTCCGTCAAGGCGCCTCTGTGCGTGAAGGTGCCAGTGTACATACCCACAGTGGCTATATTTAAGAGATTTTAACCTTGGGCTAGCCCGACGGGGACCTTAAATGGCCTGGCACCCATTCAAACGGGCAGCAGTGGTGAAGGATCTCACCCGATAAATTCATTGAAAATGAACAGGGTAGAGGCCTTACTGTCGCTATAAACGCTTACTTTATAACTTGTCGTGAGTAAAACACATATGTTAATCGCTTGTGGCGCTAAACGTCCAGTGAACGTAATTAGAAAAACTCCTTGTAATATTTGTCGTCTGTGTCATAATAATGGCTACCAAAACATTATAAAGTAAAATAGCAGTTAAATAAAATAAAATGTCGCACAATTTAATGAATAACTGGCTTGCAAATATCAAATCGGATGACATAGACGGAGGTCTTGCAGACGATTTTGATGGTTCTCTGTCCGGACTGGGTGTAGAGCTGGGCGCTAACACGTATAATATGAGGTTTGTTAGAAAGTACGATATTATCATAGCTAGATTAGGCAATCGAATTCCTTTGCACGATTAGTAAAATGCTAAATTATAGTTAATAAATTGTAATGACAGGTTTAGTTCTGTATGTTACATGTTAGTTAATTGTCAATAAATAATTAAGTTATGCTTCTTACTCATCTCTTGCTCTCAGAAGGAGGGTCCAGCGTAAGAGAAAATGGGTCTAAGCTGCTTTACGTGATCGTGGGGCTGTTCGATCCTCGCTCCAAAATTTTGGCAGGCCTGGAAGACAGCGTTGCAGTAGTATAAGCTTATTAGGATGTAGGAATGAATGGTCACAGTTGCTTCATACAATAAATTTTACTGAATGACCCTGATCTAGTGGAAAAATTAGTAAAATCAGGACCTGTATAGCGATTTGACAATAAATCGTCATCCAGGAGCACACTAAGTCTTGGTATGTCTCAGCTAGCATCCCCTTTCGCCCTTCGTTCACACCTGTCATGCCAAGCAGTATGAACTGCGTTTGCAGAGTCAACCGCAGTCGATTTGAAGACATTCAGGTTTTAACTTCTGGTTAATTTTTTTGGCTCATGTGTGGCACAGGCGTGTGTTATTGCACTGGGTATGTAATCCAACAATTGCAAGTTCGATCCTGCTGTTCGGGCTCTCAGTAATGACCCTAGACAAAGTAAGTAAATAATTAATGCATTTGTTAACATGCCAAACATCCATGGGCTGAGAGAGGAATTCGTAGGCGTGGATGGGTCACAGCTCTCAGACAACCAAAGCAAGACGATACAAAGTCTGCAGTTAGCAGTTCCAACTGTCTGGATTATGTGACAAACCATTCGGGTAGATTTGTCTCTGGATTTACTGATGCCAAAGCATGGCGTGGTAGCCAGTTGATTAGAGTGATTAGCCTGTTACGTGAAGAGTATGGGTTAGAGCGTCCCCTGAGATGGTTACTGTGTAGGGACCTTGAGCAAGTCATTCATGCACAATGACTCGATGCCGTCGATGTTGTGTCGTATGATTGTGTGTGCGCTTCTGAGCTTTGGAAGGAGGGCAGTATCAAATGCAGTTTTATAGTATTGTATTGTGTATTATCAGTGAGGTTCAGTAAGGGTAACTGTAAACTTGAAAATTCTAAAGTGCTATTTCAAAACTAAACGCAGCACAGTAGAGTATACATAAGTGCTGCATAAAATGAGAGGCATTGGCCAGAGATACCGTGTGAAGAACACGATCTGGTAGAGATACCATGTGAAAAACACGATGTGATTGAGATACCATGTGAAAAACACAGAGGGAAAGACAGAAAGGATAAGTTTGAGAGGAATGGAAGAAGGAGGGAGGATTGGTACAACCAAGTGGTAAGCTGTAAATGTCACTTGAGCTGTTTCTGGCCGAAAAGTTTGAATTCTGTCCAACGGTTTACGATATTCATACTGTATTTGTTTTCAGCGAGGCTTTGCTTGCTTTGCCTCCCGTATTCAAACAAGAAAATGGGTAAGCGTAATTGTAATCGTAACCTGGCTCTTGTAAACTTGATTTGACATAGCACTGGTTAACAAGCTGGTCTTCGTGACATGGCTTTTCTGTGGGACTGAGATATTTCAGAGATTACATTTACATTTACTGACATTATTTTCTTAGTTTTACTTTGCTAGACGTTACTTTTTGGCAATTGACTGGTAGTTTCAGTTTTTAGAAATGAACTATATATCAAAACAAACCAGATTTATAACCAAGGTTTATATTGATGACACCGGTTTCCTGGATCTCTGTGTAGGCTGTGTTTAATGAGTTATGGTTATCAGCCCTGACTGGTTTCACTTTGAAACCATCATTGCCTTTTGCCTTGTGTATTTTTTGCAATAATGGGATCTTAGAAGTCTTTAAAGATTAGATGAACTAGTTAAGTTTAGCATAACGTTAACATTCATAAAATGTGAAGTTATTATATCTTTAAAGATTAGATAAGTGGGGCACGGTAGCCGATTGGATAGAGTGCTCGGCTTGTAATGCGGAGAGTACGGGTTCGAGTCTCCCTTTAGAAAGTTACTGTGTAGGGACCTTGAACAAGTCCATCACTCACAGTTGATTTGCGCCTCAGATTTAGATTTGCTGACCTTGCATGCATAAATGAATGCAAAATAATAACAATAAATAATAATATTAAGTTTAATGAAATTTTAACGTTATTACAGTGTGAAGTTATTATACGCCTGGAAGGTGTTGTCATACAAAAATTACAAGTAATCACCTAAAAATTTTGTGTTCTCAGATCTCGTCAGAAAGCTGGATCGAGTAAAAGCGACTTGACAAAGCAAACCAGTAGCCAGCTGCAAGATCAGTTTGCCAGTATATCAAGTCCATCCTTGACCTTGACCTTAGGCAAGGGCTCTCCAGTGTCCTTCCACAATGACCTGACGATGTCCAGTGTTCACTCGATGTCACTGCCGTCATTGCAGCAGCACGGAGACTCCTTGGACCACATGAATCCGGAGTGGGTCAACCTCATGACGTCCATGAAGCTGCAAGAAGTGGACGACAACGAAAATCGGTCTGTTCTTAGTTTGATCTTTTGGCCGTAGTGCAAATGTGATGACAACGGCCCAACAAAATGATATCTTCCTTAACTTCCCCACTTTTTTAGGCTCTCATTTACAGTGAACTGCAAAACAGTCATAGCTGCTGAAAGGGAAAAGATTTTGATAAGTAAAGAGAACTCACCACTTGCTGATTATCAGATGGTTTATCAGGTGATTAAGCATAAAACTGAAAGTTTATCATTTGAAGAGAAACTGAAATATCAGAGAGCTTCTTTGGATTTTGTGTTTCTGTAAGTCTGTTTGTTGACTACGCATTTAAAATTCTCATGAAATTTTCAATAATTTTATAATTTGTTGCTAATTTTAGTTTTATTGAGAATGTATGTATGTGTGTATGTCTTTATGTGTGTATATATGTATGCATGTATATATGTATGTATGTTATGGATGGTGTATGTATGTAAGTATGTATCTATCTAAACATTTTTATAACGCCTTTTACTGTAAGTACCTCTCAAAAAACTGCTTACACTTGCCCAAGCGGTGTTAAAGTTCATCAAGATCAAAAAGTACATCATTAAGCCAACAGATAACTAGAAGCGTTGCCACTATGGACTTCTGTTTAAAGGTTTCAGATGTTAAATATTTGGTAAATTTGATTTGTTGGTTACAGAAACAAAATCTTAGTTAAAAACCCTGAATTATTTCCTTGAACTTTGTTGCCGAGGTTACATTTTGCTGTTTTGAATTCTTTTGGGGCAAGGTTTCAGTACGTCCTCTGTGCCGCTACGTCGCCAGCCACTCGACTCACGGAAGAGACGTTGACGTATCTCAACCAAGGTCTGGTTTCTGTGCAGCTTAAATTTGCATTTTTATCTATTTATGTAAGAAAATTATTTTGAGATTTCAGCTTCATGTGTGCCCCTAGTCAACTCAGCTGTGATGAGTACACTGTTTATGGGAAGATTATGTGGCAGGGGAGAGTACTGGCCGCCCATCCTTATATGCCGAGGCTAAGAAAAATGAAATAGCTAACTCTTTGTGCCTATGGCTGCCTCATGCAATGAGCTTAAGGGGTTGCTGTTCTCGTTACGTCTTTGAGAACCACTGATCTAGACATGTAATATACCGCTTGTTAGGTACCCTTCAAACACTGCTTTTCATTGTTGTGTGACATGGTGGCCTATCAATAATGCATTTGGTCAATGATCATGCGGTTGTGGGTTCGACTCTGTGTAACGACCCTGGGCAAGTTGTTTGTGCACACTGTGCCTCTGTCACCAAGCAGTATATGATTTGGTACCGGCGTAAGCTGGGAAGTAAACAGCAAGTCCTGCGATGCACTGGCCCTGTGTCCAGGACCTTCAGATTCATCCAATTCTGGCTCAAGGGCAAAGAGAAGGAGACGGTTCTTCTACTTCTCACTTGTGGGATATGTGATAAATTTACTTTACTTAATGCGCTGGCCTAACATTGTATAAATATCTTGTGAATGAATGAATAAGTGTTTTACCTGAATTTTGTGTTTTATTGATGAGTGATTGATGCTTTAGGTCAGTCATATGAGATAAAGTTGAAACAGCTGAAGGAGGGAAATGATATTGAAGAGCACGCTCTGAAAGTGAGTCAGTGGTTAGCCAGTTGGATAGTTTAATAAATATTAAAATCAGAATCATTGTGATTGCCATTAATGATATCCTTAATTAATGATGTCCTACTCCACTTATGAAATGGAAGAGACGAGCTGGATGTCCAAAACACATTCAGAGTCTTATGATGCAAATGTAAAAAATCTGTAAATGTAAATGTTTTTCTATAGCGACCATATAGTCTTGACCCTGCTCACTTTTTAACGAATTTATCAGTTGAGATCCTTCACCACCGCTGCCCGTTTGAATGGGCGCCACGCCATTTTAGGTCCCCATATATAGACCGTGCTAGCCAGATTAAAATCTGCGCAATAACCCACAATCGCTGTGCGACCCGGCATCCTCTTTTAAGTTACATTACCTTACAACTTCTGAGTAAACACTGAAAGTGCTTTACATAAACACTCTGGTAATGGTACTTGTTATTTTCCAGAGCATTGTGAGGGTTGTTTTCCACGAGCGAAGATTGCAGTACATGGAAAAGGAGCAGCTGGAAGTCTGGAAACACACACGGCCCGGCGAGAGAATCGTCGACATTGGTACGCTGATCTTTTAAGAACCCTCAGATTTGCAAACATTACAGAGGTGTAGATGCTGGTTTATGTTGTTGTGTTTGTATGCATGCGTGTATTTCTGTATGTGTATATATTTGTTATTATAATTTTTGCTATTATTGTTATTAGTAACTTCTGTCGCACTGATGTCTAATGCAAAAGGTATCAACCGATTGTCACTTCAAGTCAAAATCGCAGTCCAAACAGAGTCAAATGAAACTTAAAGGTGTATGTTGCTGGTAATTTATTACACTCCTTTTTGACTTGTTTCGATCCACGATGTCTTTTGATCTTTGACATGTTTTGACCTATGACTTGTGGATATGTGGAATGCTTTGACCCAAAACATCTTTTGATCATCTACCCTCGTCATGTTGCTGCAATTCATTGTAGATATTCCCTTGTCTCATGGTTTGCTGGATGTCAAAATTGAGCCGCATCGGCTCAACTGCGTGGAGTTCGTCTGGGACCCTTCGTATGATACGTCTGTCTTCATCAAGGTCCACTGCATCAGCACGGAGTTCACAGCGAAGAAGCACGGAGGCGAGAAAGGAGTGCCGTTTCGGATACAGGTGGAAACGTACAGCCACTCCAACATCGAGAATCCAGTCCTGCTGCACTGTGCCTCTTGTCAGGTCAAAGTTTTCAAGGTTGGTTGCCTAGATGAGTGTCTTTTTGTGATTGGTTTGAATTATAGTTTGCTGCCCTGGCATCAGTAGTAGTTCGACGTCAAGATGACCTTTGTTATGCCTTATGCGGCATCTGTGATGTCTTTTGTAGATTACTTTTGTTTGATCCATAGCATCTTCTGCTCGTTGAAATGTTTTGATTTATAACATCTTTTGATCTGTGACTTGTTTTATGCAGCTGGTCTTCGGATAGCACTTGGTGACTAGCTGGTTTGACCATTTTGAACATTACCAACCCCTTTTGCCTGTCGGCTTTGTTTCGACTGAGCGCCTGTGAATGAGCTGGTTCCTGCTACTTAGCTCTCGTTGGGCGCTGTAGAAATCTCAAGTTTACGATTACGATTACAATGACCATCTCAAAGTAAGTATTTTCCACGTAACAAACAGAGCACTCTAACCAATCGGCTAACGTCCCCCGCTCTGTTACGCTGTTCGATCTATGACTTGTTTCGATCCATGATGTCTTTTGATCTTTGACGTGTTTTGACTTATGACATGTGTGGATATGTGGAATGCTTTGACCCAAAACATCTTTTGATCATCTAGCCAAAGGGCGCTGACCGCAAGAATAAAACTGACCGAGAGAAGATCGAACGACGGTCTGCAACGGAAAAGGCAAGCTTTACTCATAAACATTTAATTTACCGAATAAATAAACTTATTAACTTCCGAAAGTGTAGAGAATGATTTTAATCTGTTTCTTTTTATGATGTAGATTTAGCGATTAGTTTGTTGAAACTGCAGATATATCTTTTATTGTTATCTTTGTTTCCTGTGCTTAAAATATCTGCTCACTTTGTACCATACATAAATATTGCAGTGTTAACACTTTATGCCTCAAACCATGGAGCGTCCAGCTGTATTATAGCGTCAGTGCATACTCTGCAGATTGTAGAGTTTGTGCTGATTTTATTTCCTAAAATATACTCTACATGAAACTGTGTTCCATTTGATTTTGCAGAGCAAGTATCAACCATCGTATGAATGTACTGTGCTAACTGAGGTTTGTGTAATTCTTTCTACGATTTCACTTGAAGCGACCTTTGACCTAGGGCATTATGATAACGGCACTGTAGAAGTTATTAGATTAGATTAGGTATGTTTTATCAAGCTCCTTTAGCAGTATCTTAAAAGGCTACTGTTTGTAATCATAAGCTCGAGGCTTCTACAGCGCCCAACAAAAACTAAATCAAGGGAACCAGCTTATTCACAGACGCTCATTCAAAACAAAATCGATAGGGAAGAAGGGTTTGGCATCAGGTCAAGATCCAAGAGTCGGGCAGGTGAATAGTTGGACGGATGTGGTGGATGGTGTTTGGAATTTAACTGGAAAGTGAGATAAAGGGAAGAGGAAAAATCAGGATAGGATTTGAGGAAGGGGAGTACTTTCAGTTTTGAGTGCAGTAACTGTTGTATACTTTTTGACAGATTCCACTCGAACAGGTTCACAATTATCTGGAACTGTTGCATCGGCAGCAGGACGAAGAGGAGGGCAGAAGCATGGAACCGGCTGCCGATCCACCGGGTCCTCTGACCGGTCTCCTTGCGAGTCCCGTGATTCCAGATCCGATCGCCGAAAATCAGTTGCAAATCAACCTCCTGCCCGATGCAGACGCTATGCTTAACCCTATCACTGAAACCACAGATGGTCTCACAAAGTAAGAATCCAATCGCAGTCTTCGCTCTGTGGGCCGTTTTACTTTTATTTATTGAGATGTGCTATATAAGTTTCTGATTATTAATAATAACAATAATAATGATAATTTTGGTTTGTTTTGTTTAATAAATTGCTCAAAAATCTGTTAAGGACATGGCTTAAAAACGTAGTTCTAGTTTAGACAAACACAATAACACGACCTTTGTAATGGGGGTTTTATATGTGACTCCCAGAGTTATGACAACAAGTTCCCAGTGAGTTTATCATGTGATGATGATGATGATGGTTGTGGTGGTGGTGATGATGATGAGTTCTCTGCCCGAAGGCAGGTCCGTTGGCTTTATGCCTCCCGGGGATGAGATGGTGAGGTGGTTTCCTGTTGCCTTCCTCGCAGACAATTGTGGGTGAGCAACTTGTCCAAGGTCACTACGCATTGGCTTGAGGCAGATTCGAACCCACAACCCTCCGGTTGGGAGTCACAGACCATACCACTACACCACCGTATCCCATAGGATGAGACACGGATGTTACTGGTAGATAAATTTTGCCCTGATGTTTATTTCAGAACATCATCAGCCGTCTGTCTGAGTAGTTCCGTGACAACCAGCACTGCGTCAACTACGACAGGCAGCAGTTCGGTATGTCCATGTGACTCTTAGAAAGGTGGAAGAGGAAGATGATGTTGGTGGTGGGGTGTTGGTCTTGATGGTGGCGGTGGGTGCGGTGGTAAGAGCTATGAAAATTTATGGTAATGTTGAATTTTTGTATCAGTTTTTAAGTATGCATATATGTATGTATTTGTGTATGTATGAAGGCACTTACTGTAGCAGTTTTTAAGTACTTTGCAAAAGCATTTCTTTTTATGTTTTTATGTAGGTATGTACACCAGAAACTCCTTATAATATGATTTGTTATACCAAGACTTCTGATACGACATGGCCATCATATAACACGGACATAGATTGGAAATTAATTGATCTCCGTAGAATAAACTCATAACAACAAGACCTCTGTATAAAGCGGCTCTTGAAATTTCTTTCACACAAGTCTCCGATGGATATGTGTTTGCATGTGTCTAATCTAAAGACTTCTGTAACGCCATTATCCTAATGCCCAAAGCATCAGTCAGTGGTCGCTTCAAGTCAAAATCGCAGTAAAAAATCATAAACCATTGGAGAACGTGGGTCGAATAACGATAGGTCAGAGAAACCAGAAGCCAGGCTACAGTGGGTAAGCAAGTTGGAAGAGCACGTCCGCACTACAACTACCCAGTCCAGGAGCTTTGCCTTTGTTGGCCCTTCCAGCTGGAACTGCCTTCCTCTTGAACTGCGGCTTCAGTTACTTAGTCTCTCTCCTACCCAGTCTCGCAAACGCCTGAAATCCTTTTTGTTTGTTCAAGTCAGGAGCGCTCCTGTTTCCTAAGTGGCGCTTTATAAATGTTCGTTTACAATTACAATTACAATTACAAGAGCAAGTTGTATGTATGCGTGTTTCTGAATAGCGCCATTTACAGAAACCTGCATAGACTGTCCTGCATAGAAAAAGTTCAGCTTAGGATTTAGCTGGAAATATTTCTTGTGTACCATCAGCAACGGTTTGGGCGTATATTTTACGGTCTGGCCTTTTTTTGTGGTTTAGTCAAGAAAGCGGCCGTCTGAGACCTGTTTGTCTATGTGTTTGTCTGCTCCAAGTCCAACTCT
The DNA here is from genome assembly GCA_964023275.1 of Norana najaformis. Classification (NCBI taxonomy): domain Eukaryota; kingdom Metazoa; phylum Annelida; class Clitellata; order Crassiclitellata; family Hormogastridae; genus Norana; species Norana najaformis. The sequence continues at coordinate 1,905,651 of OZ029918.1, forward strand.
TCCAGCTTCAGAACCAGAGGTGAGTTACCATAGGCCCAGCAGCGATTCTTAGTTGCTGCCAGAGGTGAGTTACAATAGTTGAGATTGACCATGACAGTTGTCACGCTGATCGATCTAATCCAAACTGTTGACTTCTATAGCACCGTTATCGTAATTCCCTATAGCTGGAATCGCCTTTCCCGAGAGCTCCGGCTTGTATTCCTCAGTTTGTCTCTTCCGCAGTTTCGCAAGCACCTGAAGTCTGTATTATTTGCCAGTGGTCTCACTGGTTCAGGTCGGGAGCGCTTCTGATGAGTCTATTCTTGAAGTGGCGCTTTATAAATGGCAGATTACAATTACGATTACAATTACATCAATTGATGGTCACTTCAAGTGAAATCATAATGAAAAATCATAGTCCGTTGGAGAAACCGGGTAGAATTCCAATAGGTCAGAGAAACCAGAAGTTAGGCTGCAGTGGGTAAACAAGTTGAAAGAGATGCGTCTTTGGTTTAGACCTGAATGAGGGTTGTTATTTTGTAGATATTAAAAATAATAGTAAAGCCATGTAGTTGTTATGTCTTGGTGTTCTTTCAGGAGGTTTTGCTGCAGACGGCTTCTCCGGATGAAGTTGCCCAGTGGCTGCGCGATCACCGATTCACCTCCTTTGTCAGTACTTTCCAGAACTTTTCCGGTAAGAATTTTTTCACACAAATTTTTAAACATAATTAAGTGCAGAAAATTCTGGCTCTGAATGGTAGGCCTTGCACATTACCTAAACCTGTATTTGCCGTCTCTCTTGTATATTCTCTGTTGCTATTTTCAAATGGATCACATTATTATTATTTTGCGAACAGACAAAGACTAGCATTGCAACACCAAAAAAAAAACGGTATTGGAATTCAAACAGCGGAGAAGTTATGCCTTTTTCTGCTGGCAAATTTGGCAACATTTCGTAAACTTGTTACCTTCCCTGCGGATTGCCATCTACCTGTAAACGATCAAGGTTTTTATTAGTGTATAGTAAAAAACTTGGTCAGATTTTTGTATGTAATGCAAATCTCCTAATTGTATCAGTGCCACTTGTATTTTTCTGTGGTTGTTAACTTTTTCCAGTCTGCTTGGTTGATTCTTTTTAATCCTTGGCTGGTTTTACCTTCACAGGGAATGATCTCTTAAGGCTTTACCGCGATGATCTCATACAGATTTGTGGACTGGCCGATGGTATTCGACTGTACAACACTTTAAAGGCCAGGTAAATGCTTTCTTTTGAGCACCTTTACCTTTGTTCTTTGTTTTGCCATTACCTTTACAGGTAACAACAATCTTCCTGTCATCTTCATCGTTTTGCATCACTTAATATGATATATTTGTTTTGCTTGGTCACATCTGCTTGGTAGATTCAAGTGCACAGTGTGATTATAATTGTAATCTGACATTTTTAAAGCACCGCTTCAAGAATAAGCTCATCAGGGGCACTCCCGACCCGAACCGTATTTCTTCATATCTTGCTGTCATTTTTCTTGATACGTACATTTCTTCGTATGTTAATGTCAGATTTCTTAATACATACATTTCTTCTTATCTTACTTATTGTCTTCTTATTTCTTCTTATCTTATCTTACTGTCAGATTTCTTTATACATTCATATCTGATCGTCAGCTTTTGCCAGTTTGGAGTCATGGGTTATTTTTTGACATAGCTGCTGTTTTCCTATGTTTCAGGTCAGTTCGTCCGATGTTAACGATATACATATGTCAGGCGTCAAATGACGTAGGTGAGTGATGCCGGGTCAGTTTGTGGATGGGAAATCTACTTAGCCTAAACATGAACCTGCACTGTTTGAGTCGGTTGAGGGCGTATCAGTCCAGTCCCCTTCTTCCTCTTATCTCTGCTCTCCAACCCCAAACACCACCACACCCATAGCTGCCACGCTGTCTCTCTGTCTGACTTTTGGATCTTGACCTGGAACCAAACCCTTTTGGATTTTGTTTTGACTGAGCGCCTGTGAATAAGCTGTTCCCCCTGTGCAGCTTTCGTTGGGCGCTGTAGAAATCTCGGAATTACGATTACGAACTCGGTGAAAGTGGAAAATTCCTATCCTTAAAAGTACAGGAAATGTATATTTCACTTAAATCTGCTCAGATTGCATTTTCAGTGTACCTTACTTTGCATCCGGTTAGATCATCTGCATAGCCATTTATGGAGCACTTTTAGTTCTGTATAAAGGTCACCACATAAGTTTCTTCGTACATATATTCTTAGAGACATATGTGGCCTGGTCAGCTCAGTGGTTCAAAGTGTACGACAAGGTGCCTCTGCGTGATGATTCTGGTTCATTTACCAATAGTGGCCACACTTCAGAGATTTGAATATCGGGCTGGCATGGTCTGCATAGAGGGGGCCTTAAATGGCATGGCACCCATTCAAACAGGCAGCAGTGGTGAAGAACCTAACCCGATCCATTCTTTGCAAAATGAGCAGGGTAGAGGCCAGACGGTCGCTATGGAAAACCGCATACATTTACTTACATACTTGCAATCACGTGTACATGCTTATTTACACACACATGCACATATGCATACATACAAACAGGCATTACAAACATTGTTTTGGCGAGGCGCATTTTATTTTAACCGGCATACATTTGTGTGCATACCAAACAGATCAAGTGAAAACCGGAGTGAGTGAATCTGCTGCCAGTTGGGATCAGAACCAGCCTTCTCCAGTAAGCAGTCGCTCATCCACACCCAGTCCAACTCCGCCCTTCACCGACCAGGCCCCACCGTCTCAGCCTTCGCTTGCGGCACCATCCGTAGCAATGCCAAACATGTCGCGGTCCGCTTCCACTGCCGCTACGTCTGCCACCGCTGTGCGCTCTGAGCCAAAAGAGTTTTCTACGTCTACACCGATCGTGCCATCGCAGAAGCGCCAGATGTCTGAAAAGGACGATGACTCCACCACTGGGACGCTGACGGTGATCAAGAAGCAGAGGATGCAGAATCTGGAATTATCCAACCGGAAAGGTCAGTTGCAGTAACCTTTGTGGAGCTGACAGTTACCTGCAGTTACCTTTGTAGAGCTGACAGTTACCTGCAGTTACCTGTGTGTAGCTGACAGTTACCTGGAGTGACCTTTGTAGAGCTGACAGTTACCTGCAGTTACATTTGTGGAGCTGACAGTTACCTGCAGTTACCTTTGTGGAGCTGACGGGGCTCTTCGTTTTTAATTATTATTTTGCATTTATTACATGCACAAGGTCAGTAAATCTGAATCTGAGGTTGTAATTGTAATTGTAATCTGACATTTATAAAGCGCCACTTCAAGAATAGACTCATCAGAGGCGCTCCCAACCCGAACCAGTGAGACCACTGTCAAATAATACAGACTTCAGGCGCTTGCGAAACTGCGGAAGGGACAAACTGAGGAATTCAAGCCGGAGCTCTCGGGAAGGCGATTCCAGCTGTTAGGTCCAACATAGGCAACATAGACTTCTAGAGGTGCAAAGCAATTGTGAGTGAAATCTGTTTAAGAAACTAGGTGATCCTGTTATCAGAACCTGTTCTTCTCTTGGTCTCGCCTTTGATGTCTGTTACTATTTTTTGTCTGTGAATGACTGTAATATCAATTGTTTCTTTTTCGTGGTGTTCAATTAACATCTTATGTTGTTTCTTATGTCAGTTTACCAGGCTCTGTACCTCGACGCTCTGACAGAGCGATGCCTGGCAGAGAAGATTGCCGCTCTCTACGCCATTCTACCAGAACAGATTCTGGAAATTTTGGTACACGTTCCATCCGGCATTTACGTTCTAGTCACAGATTTGGTGAGTTGTAATTTAGAAATAGATGCATGTATGTTTGTACTATGTATGTTTGCACTTATCTGGCTATTTTTGTAGCTCCTTTTTTCAATGTCACAAAGGGGATGAAACTTGGTGATGTAGCAGATGTTAGAGGTGAACTTACAACAGGTAGAAAATGTTTCTGTGGCTGAATGATAGTAACAATATTAAGTTTCCTGTGCTACATAAAAGCTGGAATTTTCTTCTGTTAGGTATTAATTGTGGGGCATTGGTTAGTGTTTGTCTTGTAAGGCAGAGAGTAGGTGTTCGAGTCTCCTCCGAGACGGTTACTGTGTACGGACCTTGAGCTATCTTTTGTGCACAATTGCTCTGCAGCATTGACTGATGCTTAGTCATTAAGTAGTGGCGCTTAATAAATGCAGAAATAATAAATTATTTTAATTTTAAAATGCATAATAGATAGATTTTTATTTAATTCATTTATTTATTTTTAACACAAGGTAGCTATGTGCCTGAAGATTAAAGAATCATTTAGTTATATTTCTTTGTATATTTGTGGAAAAGGGAGAGGTTCAAGGACTCGGTACTAAATTCAAGTGGGCTTTTCTGAAGATTTATTCACTTTTAAAATAATATTTTGAAAAATAATTTTCAATGTGGTTTGTCTGGAGATTGGCTTGTCCTGAGGTGAGGCCCTTGCATTGAAAACTGGGTCTGGTTTTTCTAGGTTGTACAGAACATGAAAGAAAACTCAAGATATTTCATCGAGACGGTGGAAGGTGAGTTTTCTTGTCTTTTTATGCGTGAACAGTTGCTGTGTTCATATCCAAAACGTTTGCTAACAAGGGTTGTGCACAACCCACACTAACACCTCCTCTGCCCCTTCTCACTTTGGTCTTTTGGCACCCAGACTTGGTTCTTGACAAAGCATCTTTGGACAACCCCACTGACTTGATGCAGCGCTAGTGAATAAGTTGGTGCCCAACGCTAAGCTTTTAAGTAGTGCTTTAAAAAGTTCAAGTTTACAGTTACGATTACCCCAAATCTAGATGTTTAGAATTTAATTCTGAAGTATAAAAACTTGTGTCAATAGTCTTTGCAGTTGAGGTTGATTGTACTTTTTGGGTGAGTTTTGGAATCTCACACTTGACCTTTGATCTCAATCCTTGAAACATGTTTGAATTATTTGGAGTGCGTGATATTTTGATGCTCCTCTTCGATATTTTTGAAGATAAACTATTGTTTTTCTGAGCTTTCAGAATTTGACCCGGCTCTTTAGATTAAACTGGTACCATTTTGTCAATTCTTTATGTCTTTCTTTTGTTAACCTCAGGCGAAGACAGACCAGGGAACTACAGAGTCATGCTTAAATGTGTCGACTGTTTCTAACGCTGACGAAATGCTTGCGTCATCTGCGAGCCTGTTATGTACGAAAAAGCCAGAGAACTTGACATCTGTTTGGTAGCAGACTTCTTACTAGTTGTGGTTTTAGGAGTACAACGTCTCGTTTTACAACTGTTCGCGTAGGTTTGAGCCGAATGCTCCACATGATTAACTCATGGATGCACGGACTGCCTTATGTATTAGTTTTCTGAGTTGGTCTTTTTTGTATATATTTATTTTGAGATACGTCTGTGTATTGCTGTGCATGATATAGTAGTTAGTGTGCTGGACCTTGAACTGAAAGGTCGGACGTTCAGATCCCCGCTGCGACAGAAATATGCTAACGCCCCCAAGTAAACTCAGCTGTAGTATATGTACCATGAACTGTTGTTTGCGTTGTCGTGTATTCCGTGCGCTATCACTTTTTGATAATTTTTTACAAAAATTAAATAAAAGTTGTCGTCGTGCGCAAAACGTAGATGGTGTTAAACAGCTTGCAACAGCTGTATATGTATGCGCTGCAAGTGTGTGTGTACATATGCGTATTATGTATGTGTGTATATGTTTCGTGTATTTATGAAGACTCTTAAAGTAGCTCCTTTTAAGTACCTCTCGGTGGTGCTGTATTATTGCGTGAAATGCGTTTTTGCATGCCATAAATCTTTGTGTTGTTACAGTTGGGCAGCGGTTTTCACGATTAGTTGATTAGAAGAACAGTTGTTTTCTAGCTTTTAGCAAATATTTTTAAACTGATTTTTTGGGAGACTTGCAACATGAATCAATGTCTGGCTTTCGTTCATTATAACTCCATGAGTAACAGTTCGACAACTTGCCTGTTCTGTCTAAATTTCACCCAAGCAAACCACTGAACCTGTCGTCATAGATTCTGTTGCTGAATTTTAGCAGACTAACCAGAGATTATTTGCGTGTAGATTTCTTGGCTGAATTGGCTTCAGTTGTAAACTTCATACATGATTTCAGTTTTTGCAAAACTGTCGTGAATGTGAAAATGGTCAGACCAGAATTATTTAGCTACAACTCATTCTTATTTAATATGACCAGAACTTTTTTGTAAAGCTTTTACACTGTAACTCCTTAGATACACACTTCATACAAAAACAAATGTCCTTGTTGGTCGAAATGGATAGAGCATGAAATGACTTCAGTGTGTGTGTTTATACTTTGGCTTTAGCAGCCTTGAGATGTGGAAAAGGCGCTATATAAACGCCTCAGCCGTCTTCTAGATCCAGGTGAAGAAGTCTTTAGGTTGAGTCACGGAAAACATGTTATCTGTTTTTTATGTAATTTTTTGTACAGGTGTTCAGAAGTTGAAATCTGTGCAAAACACTAAATCTAATCTCTTAGTTATACTGCTATGTAACAAAAGTTGGCAGTGAGAGAATTAAGACTAGTTTCTTGTGATTAAAACTCATTTAATCATTTCAGAAACGACTGTGTTTCTATATTAATGCCCTAGGGTATTTTGGACTAAAAAGTAAACTTCAATACGGAGAGCGAGAATAATGCGTTATTATTAATCATTCTAGCTATCTCTATACATTCTATATATATATATATATATATATATAATATATATATATATATATATATATATATATATATATATATATATATATATATATATATATATATATATATATATATATATATATATATATATATATATATATATATATATATATATATATATATATATATATATATATATATATATATATATATATATATATATATATTCGAGGCTTGAATACCGGCATATATATATAAATATATAGAGTATTATATATATATATAAAACGCTTCAAAGCTTGAATACTGGCACAAGTATATATATGTATATGTATATATTGATTTATGCCGTATCGACCCGTACTGTTTGATGCCAGTGTTTTAATTCCGACTAATTGTACAATCAAATCTTCATTGAATCCTGAAAATCAGTTTTTGTTGCCAACAGACTACTTTTAATAATTATCTTTAAAAATTCTAAATGCTATTGCCTACATCGTCAATTCGTTGTCTAACTTTTGTCATTCACTGCTGAATGCAAACTTGTCAATTCGCTTCGAGTTGGCGGTTGTTCCAGTCTGATATTTGTTGCGCTTGCTCGGACTGTTCGTACTTTTGCAAGTGCATTTATATCAAAAGTCGGAGTAATTATAAAAATTTACTTTGCATTACAGTCAGCTTATTTTACCAGTATTTTTCTTTTTGCCGCGATATGGATTCAAAAAATTCTACATCAATTCCCCATTCGCAGACTTTCGTCTTGAGTATCGGATTCAGTTGTTGTGTTGACGCTGTTCTTGTTCCACTTTGTGATCGCAATCTTAAGCTCGAGATTTCTGTAGCGCCCAACTAAAGTTAAGTCGCGGGAACCGGTTTATTTCCAGGCGCTCACTCAAAACAAAACCCTTCGGCAAGAAGGGTTTGGTTCCAGGTCAAGATCTGAGAGTCTGGCAGTCAGCGGCTACGGTTTCTCTGTGTTTGGAATTGGGTCTGCAGGGTAAATAAGGATAAGAAGAAGCATCAGTAGGCTGGCCTATTTAACTACATCGGCAAAAGTGTATAGTAACACGCCTAGGAGCCTCTATGCGTGAGGATCCCCGGTTTCAGTCCCGATCGTGGCTTATTTTATAGATTCAAATCTCGGGCTTGTACGGTCCTTGCATGGGGACCTTAAATGGCGAGGCGCCCATTCAAACGGACAGCAATGGTGAAGGACCTCACCCGATAAAAATGCAAAATGAGCAGAGTCGAGGCCTTACGGTCGCTATATGAAACCTTTACATTTACGTTTAGGATCTGCGGAAGAGGAGTGATTAAACGGTTTTCCTTTAGCGAAGATCTGCGTTACTCCAGTCCCTTCCGCTGTGGAGTTCATGGCTTGGGTCTAGTTTCGTCTTGACTTTGTTTCGGGGCACGTAGAATTGTCGTCTGAGAATCTCCACTTGCTGAGGAACTGGCCTCATCACTGCTGCTGCTGCTGCTGCTGCTTCTATCACCAGGTCTTGTATCAGTGGCGTTAGATGCTGGTTTGGCTCCAGGGATCGATTTGGCAGTGTGCTGAACGACACTTTCGCTGGCTGTGATCTCCCTCTGAAGAGCGAGTGCGTTCCTCATCGTCATTACGTCCGTCACGTTGAGCCACTGATCCTGAAGGTCGGGTCGGTTGATCGTCGAGTAGATTCCCGTCGCCAGGTCCTGCGTGTACCGCGACAGTCGGACGGGCGACCGGTACAGGTTGAGATTTGCCGGTCCCGATGGATGGCCGTGGAATCCCTTCGTGCTGTCCGCTCCGTCTGTCCCACCGTTCGCAGGAACTTGATCGGTGAATGAGCTCAGCCGTACCGTTCTTGCCGGGCTGGAGCTGTGCGGGCGCCTAAGCTCTCCAGGCATCGAGACTCTCCGGGAAGCCACGAGTTGCTGCCGAGAAGACGTGTCCAACGTCTGCGGCTGGGTGTTGAAGACCTTGATCGTCTCCCTGACCAAGGAGTGGCTTGGACGCCGTGGGGGTGGCGGTGGGGCGCCGCGGCGACTGGAAGTGGAGCCTGGGGAACGGAAGACATGATCGCCGTCGTCAGTTGATCCTTCTTGGGAAATGGTCTCTTCCGCGTCGGCGTTCCACTGACCCCCAGAGGAATGGGGTCGTCCTGTGGGATGTTTACCCGCTGGCCAGTCGTCGTTCTTGGAGGAGATCTCTCCGGTTTCGGCGTTCCACTGACCTCCAGCGATATGATGCCGTCCGATTGGCCAGTTTGACCACTGACCGGTCTCGGCTGGGTTTCTTAGCACACAAGAGGCGTTGGGGTTACGAACCGGACTGGCATTCGGAAAATCACTGTCGTTGATTTCCGTGGTTCGCTGGGACATCGGGACCTCTGATTGACCACCAGCGGTCAGCGTCGACCCCTGACCGGATGTGGGTTCAGTGGTCAGTCTCTGAAATGACGGTTCAGCTCGTCGCCAGATGGGTGAGTCCGGAGACTGGGGAGGCGGTGGAGCAGGAGGAGGAATGACGTCCAGGGGACCGTATGGGTCCAGGATCTCATAAGGACCACGTGTCCCATGCAGACCGTGTAGGTACCTTGTCTCTTGCACATGTCCTACAAATATTCAGATATTTATGTAAATATACAACTCTGTAATAATTTTCAAATATTGTAATATATGTTGTACTGATTTTTACAAATATCGTAATCGTTATCTCTAAAATTCTAAAGCGCTATTTTAAAGCTAAGCGCAGGGCACCAGCTTATTCATGAGCGCTGCGTCAAGTCAGAGGGGTTGTCCAAAGATGCCATGGGAAGATCGAATTCCGGTTGCCCAGAGAAAAGGGGACAGAGGAGCTGTTACGGTGGGTTGTGTTTAGGTTGAGAGAAATGGGAAGGCGGCGGATTGGATGATCAGGGTAGGATTTCTTTCAAAAGTGAGACTGCAGTTTAGTATGGAATGCCTGAGGAGTAATAGGTAGGGGGTTTGAGACAGATGATGGTGGGTGAACGACAGCTACGCACTATCCAATTGGCAAGATCTACTCCTTTGTCCTCATACCTTTCGCTTTCTCGAATTCATGTTTCCTTCTCTCTCAAATTCTCCAACCGCGCCTTAACCCAATACGAGTAGGTAGTGATTGGTAGTGTAGGTGTCACGACGAGCAGGTAGTAATTGGTAGTGGGCGAGTACTATTATCTAGACCACTCTCAGCCTATCGCAGACGTTGAATTTTTGAAACCTTATATAAATTAGGCCAAGATATTATAATTAAGTACAGAAATAAGTGGAAGATATTTTTAGAATTCGGTTATAAACATAAAAATCGACCAATCAAATCGGACATTTAAATCACGAATTTAAATAACCCAAAATGGCGGCGTGTTGTTGTTGTGGCCTTACTGACGACGAAATTCGGCAAATTCTTGATGAATTTGCATCAGATGATGACAGTTTTGACTCATCTGACAATAAAAACCTGTCTTTTGCTACCAGTGAAGAAGATAAAGTGGTTTTGGCTAAAGAACATTCGGACATCGACTCCGAATTAGACGGCTACGCTTACACGCTAGCGGACCGTCAAACTGGGTCAGACGGATGACTTGAGCGAGATAGACAGGACTGAACAAGTAGCAGATTTTCAAATTTGACCCCTAACTGTTCCATTTACAAGCGTCTGTGGCGGACCAGCCCCTGATGCACCATTTTTGAAATTTTTCTAACTGCTTTTGGATAAGCTTTTTTGATGTGCTAGTTGAACAGACCGTGCCTGCATGGTGAGCAGAGTAGGTCAGATGCACAGAGGGCAGGTAAACTCCACAGAATAAAATGGAAACCTACTTCTCCTCTAGCATCTTATATTTTAGAGAACAAGATCAAGAATCCCAAAGGCTGCCCCAAGAAGGCTCAATATGAATGTGAAGCATGTAAAGTTGCTTTGTGCAAAGTTTTATGCTTCTACATTTGCAACGAGCAAAATCAGATAGTGGTTCTGTGGAGTGTAAGGAAGGTAAGCAATATAGCACATCGATAAACTGTTAAAATTTCCATTCTAAATTGTCGTCTTAGAACTGTTCAGTCCAGTCTATTGAGAAAGAGGAGTCGATTCAGGAGGCTTCATCCATCTTCAAGGTGACCATCCAGTGCACTCAGGCATTCATAAAAATGGCCCTTTTGAGAGCTACCAAATATTTGTAAAGGAAACAAACGTCAGTGTGTTTGCCTGTCTGTGTGCCTGGCTTGTTGTAATGTTACTGTTGTTGTCCTGTTGGTGTGCATGCTGCAGTGTTTTTGATGTCGTGGTTGTATTACTATGTATGTGTTTGGGAGGTGATGGGGTGAGTAGGCAACTTTGAGTGCCCCAAAATTTTTCTATCAAAAACTGGACAGAAGGATTGAAAGAGTAGATAAAAAGCTAAGAAATGATGTTAACCTCAAGTCTGTATGCCAAAAATTACCAAGATCTGATAAGTTAAAAATTTCTTACTTTTTAGGCATTTCTTGTTACTCCTCTGGTACGACTACTGTCTGCATACTAAAAATATTATATCTCCTTTATTTATGAAAATATTTTCAAACTTTTTGGAGGTTTTGTCTGATATTAATTGCTGCACAGTTCATGTGCTGACACTACATGAGTTGTCACTGAAAATGTTTTCTATAGGGGTTTGAACATGAAAAAAGTTTTCAAATGGGGTGGGTACAGTTTGGGGCAACTATGGGTACCTCCAAATTTTTCTGTCAAAAACTGGAAAGATGGTTTGAAAGAGGAAATAAAATGCTAAAGAATGATATTAACCTCAAGTCTGTGTGTCAAAGAATGACCAAGATCTGATAAGTTAGACATTTCTTACTTTTCATGTGTTTTCTTATATTTCCTTCCAATTGTACGACTTCATCTTACATACTAAAAATACTGTATCTCCTTCATTTATGAAAATATTTTCAAAATTCTTGTGAGGTTTTGTCTGGTATTGATTTCTGCACGATTTTTGTGCTGAAACTACATATGTTGTCACTGAAAATGTTTTTCCATAGGAGCCTGAACATGAAAAAAGTTTTAAATATGGGGTGGGGTACCGTTTGGGGCAACTTTGGGTACCCCAAAATTTTTTGTATCAAAAATTAGACGGATGGATGGGAAGAGGAGATAAAATGCTAAAGATTGATGGTAACCTCATGTCTGTAGGTCAAGAACTGACTGAGATACAACAGGTTGAAAACTATTTAATTAATAGGCGTTTTCCGGTAAAAATCGCTCGTCGTCAGGGCCTAGGCGGAAAAATTTCTCTCGTCAGTTAAGGGTTAAGCTGGGCATTAGACATAAAAGGCACTAGCCATTTCAGGCATTATTCATATTAGGCATTAGCCATATAAGGCATTATTCATATTAGGCATTAGCCATATAAGGCATTATTCATATTAGGCATTAGCCATATAAGGCATTATTCATATTATGCATTAGCGATATAAGGCATTATTCATATTAGGCATTAGCTATATAAGGTATTATTCATATTAGGCATTAGCTATATAAGGCATTTTTCAAATTAGGCATTAGCCATATAAGGCATTAGCCATATAAGGCATTAGCCATATGAGGCAATAGCCTTTTGAGGTTGTCACCGGATCGATAATGTGAGAGATCAATGAATCAGGCGATCGTTAGATTGACTTCCTTATCGATCGGTTGACTTAAGTTAAATACCTATTCATCTACAAGCCGCCTGATTCGCATCTGATGTTGTCTTTCCAATAGAGTCCTCTGTTTCGTTCGTGCAGCTCAATAAAATGATACCAATTCGTACGCAGTACAGCTTTCTTCCTATACTTACTTCTGGCGCCGCCTGAAGCGCGTTCGAATGTCACGTGACCGCAATTTCCGCTTTCATTGTCGCTGCTTCCGGCCGTCGGTTCTGTGTGACTGGTCTGACCGATTTGGTCAGATGTTGCTCGAAGAACGTCCGTTGCACCAGAGGGAGCCACCACTTGTCCAGTTTTGGTGACCGATTGGCAGTTCTAGCAATGGAATTACACAATTTCAAATTAATTAAAATAATTGCGGTTGAGATTTAAACAATGAAATATGATTATCGTTGTTGTTCTTCTTCCCTTTATCTGTTCTACAGATCCAGTTCCAAACACCACTCACCGTAGCCGTCTGACTGCCTGCCTGCCTGACTCTTGAATCTTGACCTAGAACCTAACCCTTCTTGCCTATCGATTTTTGTTTTGACAGACAGGCAGACAGACAGACAGACAGACAGACAGACAGACAGACAGACAGACAGACAGACAGACTATTATAAATAAACGATCAATATCTTCCGCTTGGCCGGCGATTGCTGCAGAGTAAGAAGGAAGAAGCTGATCTCGGGGAAACGGAAGAAGGGAGGCAGAGAGAGGCAGCCAAGGAAAAAGTCAGAGGAGGCATACGAAGGCAGTCAGGGAGAGAGGCGCCTAACCTGTCGATTAAAGATAATGATCTCTTGGAGCTCAGCCAAGGAAACCACTGTATGTACGTGTGCATGTATGTATTTACGTGTGTATGTATGTATGTATGTATGTATGTATGTATGTATGTGTGTATGTGTCTATGTACGTACGTATGTATGTATGTGTGTATGTACGTACGTATGTCTGTATGTATGTATGTATGTGTGTATATATGTATGTATGTATGCATGCATGTATGTATGTATGTGTGTATGTATGTATGTTTGTGTATGTATGTATGTATATATGTATGTATGTATGCATGTGTGTATGTATGTATGTGTGTATGTATGTATGTACATGTGTGTTTGTATGTATGTATGTATGTGTATATCTATGTGTTGTAACAGGTTCATTTAAACAGATGAATCTACATAACAGTAGCCTTATATATACGCTTGCTCTGACAACGAGCAACAGGGAATTTTACCCAGAAGGGTACTTTTTGCTGAACTAGAGTGTAGATACTCTTCAAGGGATAGACTGGTAAATAAAGTAATGAGTATGGATGAGTATCAGTATGAGTGTGGATAAGTATGGATGAGTATGGATGAGTATGGATGAGTATGGATGAGTATGGATGAGTATGGATAAGTATGGATAAGTATGGATGAGTATGGATGAGTATGGATGAGTATGGATAAGTATGGATGAGTATGGATGAGTATGGATGAGTATGGATGAGTATGGATGAGTGTGGATAAGTATGGATGAGTATGGATGAGTATAGATGAGTATGGATAAGTATGGATGAGTATGGATGAGTATGGACAACTATGGATGAGTATGGATGAGTATGGATGAGTATGGATGAGTACGGTACCTTGATGCTGAGGCGAATGTCTTGAATTGCCTCTCGGACATCTCGTGTTCTCTCGAGATTCTGATCTCTCAGCTGGTGCCACTCCTGTCTCAGTCCGTTGATCTGTTGGTTGATGAGGCTGATGGTCGTCTGCATCTCTGATTCAACTGGATGGTTCTGTCGTCCTGAAACTAAGGACAAAACAATGTCACGACATCTGCTCTTGTCTCTTGGGGACCATAAATGACAATCAGATAATATTATCCGATGGTGTATGCATCGGATAATGATCAAAATGATGAAACTGACTATTATTATTATTATTATTATAAACATCATCATCATCATCTTCATCATCTTCTTCTTCTTCTTCATCATCATCCTCATCCTCATCTTCATCATCATCTTCATCTTCATCACCACCACCACCACCACCATCATCATCATCATCATCATCACCACCATCATCATCATCATCATCATCATCATCACCACCACCATCATCATCATCATCATCATCACCACCACCACCACCACCATCATCATCATCGTCACCATCAGCATCATCAGCAGCAGCAACAACAACAACATCAAAGGATACGAAGGAAAGAAAGGGAGAGAGAGAAAAAGAAAAAGAGAGAAAGGGAGAGAGATAGGCCGAGAGAGACAGAAAAAACAGGGGGATAGAAAAAGAGTGAATTCTATAGCGCCATTATCATAGCGTACAAGGCATCAATCGATGGCCATATTTGTGAGAGAGGGAGAGAAAGAGAGACGGACACAGAGAGAGACAGAAAGATAGATAGATAGATGGATGGATGGACGGACGGACGGACGAACGGACGGACGGATGGACAGACAGACAGATAGATAAAGCGAGAGAGAGATAAAGAGGACAGCATGTACCTTCAACCGGAAGTTGGCTGGGTGCTTGATCCGGACAGTGAACTGAACTTCCGGTTGTGACGTCATCAGTCGTCGGTCGATCGCTCGCTTCCAGTAGACTGGTATTGGCCAACTGCAGGTGGCTCCGAAGCCAATTCGTCAGGGTAACGAGTCGGCTCTCGACTTCCTTCATTCGCCTCCTGATGTAACATCAGAAGACGACGACGATGATGATGATTGCGATGATGATGATGATGATGATGATGATGATGACGACGACAATGTTGATTAAATAATTATGACAAGACTATAATGATGACGATAACGATGGCGATGATATTCAGTTATGTAACCTAATCTAATCTAATCCAATCCAATCCTATCCAATCTAATCCAATCTATTCCAATCTAATCGAATGTAATCTAATCTAATCTAGATGGCGCTATAGTACGTTGCAGTCTGCTGCATTCCATTCAATTACAACTCCTCATCTGTCCTAACACTTCTTCGCCCTCCCGTCACCTCATCCTTAAAATTTGGAAATCGCTCCATAGCCATAGTTGCCCCACCCCTTTGGAATAAACTCCCGCCAGAATTGCGACAGTTGTCTGGTCAATCATACGAACTCACCAACACTTCACCTCTTTCAGTTTCTGCACAGGTCTTTCACTCAAGACTGAAAACACTTCTTTTCCAGAAATCTTATCCTGATTCTTCCTCTTCCTCTTATCTCTCTTCTCGCTTCAATTTCAAACAGCATCCACCGTAGCCGTCCGACTGTCTGAGTGCCTGACTTCTGGATCTTGACCCTTTTGCCTATCGATTTTGTTTTGACTGAGCGCCTGTGAATAAGCTGGTTCCCGCGACTTAGCTTTCGTTGAGCGCTGTAGAAATCTCGAGATTACGATTACGATTACGAACTACCATTACAACTACGGTTACATTTACAGCTACCATTACATGTGTACCTAGTATCGTGATCAAGTTCAGGGGGGACCTCGCTGCCCGCTGGACTGGTCGGCCCCGCCTGCAGGGCGCCCGGCCACGAGCAGGGCGGTACTTGGACGAGGACCTCGGCAGCCTCCGATGGGCAGATCGAGATTGCTTTTGCTTCCGTCGGCTGCTGTAACTGGTGTATTTGATGATGATGGTAATGCTGGGCATCAAGGACATCGCAACAGATGGACGCTGGCAGGTAGGCAACGGTTTGATGGAGATGGTGGTGGTGATACTGCGAAAATAAACCTACATCCAGGCAAAAGCTTAGTCAGTGCTTTGCAAGTTAGTGAGAAAGTATGGAAGTAGATAGGCAGGCAGACAGGTTGGTAGGTAAGTATGTAAGTATATTAGGTGGGTAGATAGATAGATAGATGGATAGATAGATAGATGGATAGATGGATAGATAGATTGATAGATAGATAGATAGATAGATAGATAGATAGACAGACAGACAGACAGACAGACAGACAGACAGACAGACAGACAGACAGACAGACAGACAGATAGATAGATAGATAGAAAGACAGACAGACAGGTAGGTAGGTAGGTATGTATGTAAGTAGACAGATAGATAGATAGATAGGTATTATGTAAGCAGGCAGGCAGGCAGGCAGGCAGGCAGGCAGGCAGGCAGGCAGGCAGGCAGGCAGGCAGGCAGGCAGGCAGGCAGGCAGGCAGGCAGGCAGGCAGGCAGGCAGGCAGGCAGGCAGGCAGGCAGGCAGGCAGGCAGGCAGGCAGGCAGGCAGGCAGGCAGGCAGGCAGGCAGGCAGGCAGGCAGGCAGGCAGGCAGGCAGGCAGGCAGGCAGGCAGGTAGGTTGTTAGGTAGGTACATAGGTAGGTAGGTAGATAGGTAGGTAAGTAGGTAGATAGGTAGGTAAGTAGGTAGGTATGCAGTTAGGCAGGTAGGTAGGCAGGTTGATAGGTAAACAGATAGGTTGGTAGGTAAGTAGTGACTAAGAAAGAAAATAAGTAAGCAAGTAGGCAAGCCGGACGTAACAGAGGGTTAGATTTAGAAATACTGACGAAGGAATCTTGACAACGGCAGTGATTGGAACGACAACGACTACTATATGATAACACGTGAAACTGTAGTCGTCGTTAAAATGATGACAAAATGATAATATTGCACGAAAGCCGTTGTTCCTTGCCTGGCTGAGGCGCTTGTGACGAGAAAGAAGGTCCAGCGTCGGACACGGTCATTCTTTTATCGTCAGTGGATGGTGGACAGCAGATATGACCAGCTGACCACCGCGGACAGATGTCCACTCCGGCTGACGATGGCCAGTGGTCAAACGTCTGGTCACTACCTGCGTCGACGTCAAAAAGGCGCGGGGAGTTTGGAACACGATCGATCTGCAGTAAAATTAATTCAAAAAGGCATTAGGAGGTCACTGGAGATACCACATCATAATAGTTACCATACCATATACAATACTATATCACACAGCCACCATACCACACAATGTCACAATAAACCATACAATACGATAGTATATTCATCACATAGCGTAACACTCCATATCACACTAAACCATGTAAGGGCATTGAATAAGGCCACTGACCCTTGTTCTTCATTGAAGTTCAAGAGTAAGGCCATTGACCGTTGTCCTTTGACGAAGGCCAGAAGCGAGGTCATTAACCCTTGTCCTTCATTGAAGTTCAAGAGTAAGGCCATTGACCTTTGTCCTTTGACTAAGGCCCATAGTAAGGCCACTGACCCTTGTCCCCAAATGAAGTTCAAGAGTAAGGCCACTGACCCTTGTCCTTCGACGAAGGCCAGGAGTAACAGTTGTCCCTCATTGAAGATCAAGAGTAAGGCAATGACCCCATGTCCCTCGCCGAAATCCAAATTACTCACATAAGGCGGAGAGTAAGGCCAGTGTCCATCGTAGACTGGACGCTGCGGAGGAAGTGGCGATTTGGTGGGGGTGCTGTAGATGGACAGACGATCGGTGGCCATCTTAGGCGACAGCGGCTGCTGCTGCAGAGGCAAGAGGATGTCGAAGCCCGACTGATGAATTCGTGAGCTCTGGACCGTGACGGGCAGCGGAACGTGAACAGCCGGCCCTCTGTCGACGATCTTCAGAACCGTCATATCGCCAATCTCTCTGTTTTTAGCAGAAGACGAACCAAAATGATGACGACGACAACGATCATGATGATATTATCAATATTTGTGCAATTAATAAACCTCACTATCTAATGAATAAACAAAAATCGAGGGAGCTTAACAGTTGTGAGTGAAGGACTTGCTCAACGTCCCTACGCAGTAACCGTCTCAGGGGAGGAGGCTCGAACCCGTACTCTCCGCGTTACAAGCCGAGCGCTCTAACCAATAGGCTACCGTGCCCCAAGATGACTGCTATGGTGTGTACGTGTATCTGGCAATTTGTACAGGGCCCGCTGGGAACCTCACAAGGCGCTAAAATGATGATGGTGATGATGATGACGACGACTGTGTATCTGATCTAGTCTAATGTGATCTGAGAACTTCTATAGCGCCACCGTAATATTGTTCAAGGCATCAGTCGAAGGTCGATGCTAAGCAAAATCGTTGTCAAGTCAAATTCCATGGTGAGTTCGGTCGAAAAGCCAAGAATCCCAGAAGTCACAGAGACTGAGTCACAGAGACTGAGTCACAGAGACTGAGTCACAGAGACTGAGTCACAGAGACTGAGTCACAGAGACTGAGTCACAGAGACTGAGTCACAGAGACTAAGTCACAGAAAAGTCACAGCGACTGAGTCATAGAGCAGTCACAGAGAAGTGAGAGAGACTGAGTCACAGAGAAGTCGCCGAGAAGTCGCCGAGAAGTCACAGGGAAGTAACAGAGACCGAGTCACAGAGAAGTCACACAGAAGTCACAGACCTGACATCTTCGAGTTCATAGAAGACGTTGACGGTTGGATCGAGGATGTAGATGGTCAGCTCCGCAGATTCGGTGAATGACGTCATGGTCAGTTTGGCGGGAAACGCCCGGACGAACATCGACCGGACAGTGTCCAGTGAGGTCACCAGATTCGGCAGACGACATCTCTTCGTCTCACCCCGATAGACGAGAAACGCCTGACCTATGCAATCAGAATATTGACAGCATACGAAGGCATTAGCCATGTTGTACATTACCCATATCGGATATTAGCCATACTGGACATTAGCCATATTGAATATTAGCCATATTGGATATTAGCCATATTGGATATTAGCCATATTGGACATTAGCCATATTGGACATTAGCCATATTGGATATTAGCCATATTGGACATTAGCCATATTGGACATTAGCCATATTGGACATTAGCCATATTGGACATTAGCCATATTGGATATTAGCCATATTGGACATTAGCCTTGTGAGGCAGGGTTCAAAGGTCAGTTATTCTATTTATAGGCCTTGTATGTATATATGTATGTTAGTATGTATGTCTTTGAACAGTGTAAATCATCATCATCTCATCATCATCGTTGTCGTCGTCATCATCATCATCAATACTTAGTAACTTCTACTGCGCCGGTGTCGTGAAACAGTTTACGGAAATTGCTGACACTAAATAATCTGATGTACATTAGCTAAATGAATGTATGTAAGGGGCTTCGTGATATGATAATGAGTTCTACCGAGGGACCGATCAGCTGAGTGGCTGAGGAGAGAATGCGTCGACGGAGGAGGAAGATGGAGAGGAGTAGGAGGGATGCTGCTACTGCTGCTGCTGCTGTATCCAGCGGAGGATGACGGCTGCCGATGCTGTTGACGGCTTCGGCTGCAGCTCTGGATGAAGGAGCGTCGATAGGCCGATCGGAAGCGAGACTGAAAATCGATCGTGGGATGCGAAGATGGCGAATAGTGATGCTCCTGCTGCTGGTGGTGGTGGTGGTGGTGATGATGGAGGCTGCAGACGTCCTGTGCTTCATCGCCGAGCGGCTGCAGAGGCTGGAGACATCGATTGCGATGACCGATCGAACTGATCGCCGATTGAATGTTGTTATTGTTGTTGTGGAATGACTGTTCCAAAACAAACACCAGATGGCGCCGTCATATGAAATACGCTAGTGCTGTGGCGCTATATAATTTAGATGCTACTAAATTTAGCACGTTAGCAGCTAATCATGTTCAACATTTGAGAGATTCACATGCATACATGCATATATATATATATGCATGCATATATATATGCATACTTACTCACTTATACACACATCATGATGATGGTGATGGTGATGATGATGAGTTCTCTGCCCGAAGGCAGGTCCATTGACTTTTTGCCACCCGGGATGAGATGAGTGAGGTGGTTTCCCGTTGCCTTCCTCACAGACAATTGTGGGTGAGCAACTTGTCCAAGGTCGCTACGCAGTGGCTTCAGGCAGATTAGAACCCGCGACCCTCCGGTTACGAGGCACCGACCATACCACTACACCACTGCGTCCCACACATACACCTATACATACAATAAATACATGCATACATGCATAAACACATACACACGAACATACACACATAAACACATACGTACACACATACATTTACACATACATGTCACACTATGCAATATTGTACAATACGATCCAATACAATGCAATTCTTTACAGTGTAATACAAAGCAATACAATCCACAGTACGATACAAATACGGCATAACTGAATTGATGATGCTCCTTTACAAGAGCCCTGAAGTGCACTTCGTACTGTGTACCGTAGACGGGGTACGCTTCCCCTAACCCTACACAGCGTCCTCGAATACGTTTGTTTAGCTCTCTGATCTTCATCAGGCTCAGACCGGATGTTACCGGATCCCATACATCCACAATTTATGCGAATTTCCCACAATCTACCGCACCGGAAATGTAAATATTGCCATGCGCCGGCGTCTACCCTTGTCACCCCTTGCCATGTCGAGTGGCATCGATTCGGTCCGGGCAACTTGACGCGATTGATAAGACGATCTGATAACAAAGAGGGGCGTCGGGTAGTAATCGATTTTCGTCGGGCCGAATTCATTTCAGCGTCCGTTGACATGGAAAAACTTCCAATCCCGTCTAGTTCCCGTTGTTTCCTGCCTAAATTCCCGCCGGGTCCCGGATAAATTCTCCCTGGAATCGAGGCCTGGATACTGAAGCTCAACGCAGCTAATCGTTTTGGCCAAATTGGAGTTCTCGCGAGAACTGGGGAGTAATCCATCTTCGAAAGAAACGGCCCCGAGGCCCAGGGCGGCCCTGACTCCACCCTCATCCCAGCCCTAAGGTCACGTTTAGTTGGGAAGGATGAAGGCAAGGCAGCAGAAAATCCAATTCTATGCAGGAAACCCTCTGAGAACGTCAATTGTTCCCGTGTAAACAATGGCGATTACATCTGCTTATTTACTTTACACTTTTACATACGTACAGGCACACACATGCGTACATACATTCATACATACATACATACATACACACATATACATACACACATACATACATACATGCACACATACATAAATACATTCATACATTCATACATACATACATACATGCACACATACATACATTCATACATTCATACATACATACATGCACACATACATAAATACATTCATACATTCATACATACATACATACATACATACATACATACATACATCATACATACCTACATAGTATTACATACGATGCAATGGAAGGTAATGTAACCCGATATGATCGGTTTTGCGTTAAGGTTATGTAACTGTAATTGTAACTTAAGATTTATAAAGCTCTTTTAGGGGATAAACTCAACAGAGGTGCTTCCGACCCGTAGGAGTAAAATCACTGTTAAACAGTACAGTCTTCAGGCGCCTGCGGAACACTGAGAGGGGGAGAGAAAGGAGTGCAGTGATTTAAGATTACAATCACCTTAACTTTTTAGCAAATACACTTAACATCACTCACTGTAGCTTCGTAGCATTTACATTTACGATTACATTGAGCTTATCCTTGTAACAATTACATTCTTCATTACACTCACGGTAGCTTCGTAAGTATCTTCGTTCGGTTGGCTGATCGTGCGCGCCAGCGTCGGATGAACTCCTCCAAGACGAGCAGAGTTCGCCGGAGACGAGCATCCGCCATTGACCAGCATCTCCCTGAGCTGCGACACGGCGGCCTCTTTGGTCCTCAGTTGAGGCGAGGCCGCCCCCACCGGCACCGAGCCCCGGCCCTGTCTTGACCCCGGTGGCTGCCCTGGGTCCGGGCCAAGTTTTCTGGCTGCGAGGGTCTTCGACGGGGACGAGGGTGTGGATGAACTCGATGGAGGTGGCTTTAGATCGCCGTGGTCTCTGGGGTAAGTTCCGCTGCTCGAAGGCTTCGCTTTGTCTGTTTGTATACAAGAATTGCTGATATAAATCAGGATGTCATGCAAAAGATTTAGACATGGAATAATCGATCCAATCAAAATGGTTTTAGCTTAGAACAATATATAACATGCAATACTATGTATGCATGTATGTATATATGTATGTATGTATATATGTATGTATATATGTACGTATGCATGTATGCATGTATGTATCTATGTGTGTGTGTAAATTTGTATGTATATATATGTATGTATGTATGTATGTATGTATGTATGTATATGTATGTATGTATGTATGTATGTATGTATATATATATATGTGTGTATCGAAGTATGTAAATGTCTATGTAAGCATGAATGTCTTTGTATATGTATGTGTGCATGTGTATTTATGTATGTATTTTTAAGTATGTATGAATATATATGAACACTTGTAT
>OZ029918.1:1928266-2058753 GCA_964023275.1 Norana najaformis
GACAACCAGCGAGATAGATAGATAGATAGATAGATAGATAGATAGATAGATAGATAGATAGATAGACAGACAGACAGACAGACAGACAGACAGACAGACAGACAGACAGACAGACAGACAGACAGATAGATAGATAGATAGAAAGACAGACAGACAGGTAGGTAGGTAGGTATGTATGTAAGTAGACAGATAGATAGATAGATAGGTATTATGTAAGCAGGCAGGCAGGCAGGCAGGCAGGCAGGCAGGCAGGCAGGCAGGCAGGCAGGCAGGCAGGCAGGCAGGCAGGCAGGCAGGCAGGCAGGCAGGCAGGCAGGCAGGCAGGCAGGCAGGCAGGCAGGCAGGCAGGCAGGCAGGCAGGCAGGCAGGCAGGCAGGCAGGCAGGCAGGCAGGCAGGCAGGCAGGCAGGCAGGCAGGCAGGCAGGCAGGCAGGCAGGCAGGCAGGCAGGCAGGCAGGCAGGTAGGTTGTTAGGTAGGTACATAGGTAGGTAGGTAGATAGGTAGGTAAGTAGGTAGATAGGTAGGTAAGTAGGTAGGTATGCAGTTAGGCAGGTAGGTAGGCAGGTTGATAGGTAAACAGATAGGTTGGTAGGTAAGTAGTGACTAAGAAAGAAAATAAGTAAGCAAGTAGGCAAGCCGGACGTAACAGAGGGTTAGATTTAGAAATACTGACGAAGGAATCTTGACAACGGCAGTGATTGGAACGACAACGACTACTATATGATAACACGTGAAACTGTAGTCGTCGTTAAAATGATGACAAAATGATAATATTGCACGAAAGCCGTTGTTCCTTGCCTGGCTGAGGCGCTTGTGACGAGAAAGAAGGTCCAGCGTCGGACACGGTCATTCTTTTATCGTCAGTGGATGGTGGACAGCAGATATGACCAGCTGACCACCGCGGACAGATGTCCACTCCGGCTGACGATGGCCAGTGGTCAAACGTCTGGTCACTACCTGCGTCGACGTCAAAAAGGCGCGGGGAGTTTGGAACACGATCGATCTGCAGTAAAATTAATTCAAAAAGGCATTAGGAGGTCACTGGAGATACCACATCATAATAGTTACCATACCATATACAATACTATATCACACAGCCACCATACCACACAATGTCACAATAAACCATACAATACGATAGTATATTCATCACATAGCGTAACACTCCATATCACACTAAACCATGTAAGGGCATTGAATAAGGCCACTGACCCTTGTTCTTCATTGAAGTTCAAGAGTAAGGCCATTGACCGTTGTCCTTTGACGAAGGCCAGAAGCGAGGTCATTAACCCTTGTCCTTCATTGAAGTTCAAGAGTAAGGCCATTGACCTTTGTCCTTTGACTAAGGCCCATAGTAAGGCCACTGACCCTTGTCCCCAAATGAAGTTCAAGAGTAAGGCCACTGACCCTTGTCCTTCGACGAAGGCCAGGAGTAACAGTTGTCCCTCATTGAAGATCAAGAGTAAGGCAATGACCCCATGTCCCTCGCCGAAATCCAAATTACTCACATAAGGCGGAGAGTAAGGCCAGTGTCCATCGTAGACTGGACGCTGCGGAGGAAGTGGCGATTTGGTGGGGGTGCTGTAGATGGACAGACGATCGGTGGCCATCTTAGGCGACAGCGGCTGCTGCTGCAGAGGCAAGAGGATGTCGAAGCCCGACTGATGAATTCGTGAGCTCTGGACCGTGACGGGCAGCGGAACGTGAACAGCCGGCCCTCTGTCGACGATCTTCAGAACCGTCATATCGCCAATCTCTCTGTTTTTAGCAGAAGACGAACCAAAATGATGACGACGACAACGATCATGATGATATTATCAATATTTGTGCAATTAATAAACCTCACTATCTAATGAATAAACAAAAATCGAGGGAGCTTAACAGTTGTGAGTGAAGGACTTGCTCAACGTCCCTACGCAGTAACCGTCTCAGGGGAGGAGGCTCGAACCCGTACTCTCCGCGTTACAAGCCGAGCGCTCTAACCAATAGGCTACCGTGCCCCAAGATGACTGCTATGGTGTGTACGTGTATCTGGCAATTTGTACAGGGCCCGCTGGGAACCTCACAAGGCGCTAAAATGATGATGGTGATGATGATGACGACGACTGTGTATCTGATCTAGTCTAATGTGATCTGAGAACTTCTATAGCGCCACCGTAATATTGTTCAAGGCATCAGTCGAAGGTCGATGCTAAGCAAAATCGTTGTCAAGTCAAATTCCATGGTGAGTTCGGTCGAAAAGCCAAGAATCCCAGAAGTCACAGAGACTGAGTCACAGAGACTGAGTCACAGAGACTGAGTCACAGAGACTGAGTCACAGAGACTGAGTCACAGAGACTGAGTCACAGAGACTGAGTCACAGAGACTAAGTCACAGAAAAGTCACAGCGACTGAGTCATAGAGCAGTCACAGAGAAGTGAGAGAGACTGAGTCACAGAGAAGTCGCCGAGAAGTCGCCGAGAAGTCACAGGGAAGTAACAGAGACCGAGTCACAGAGAAGTCACACAGAAGTCACAGACCTGACATCTTCGAGTTCATAGAAGACGTTGACGGTTGGATCGAGGATGTAGATGGTCAGCTCCGCAGATTCGGTGAATGACGTCATGGTCAGTTTGGCGGGAAACGCCCGGACGAACATCGACCGGACAGTGTCCAGTGAGGTCACCAGATTCGGCAGACGACATCTCTTCGTCTCACCCCGATAGACGAGAAACGCCTGACCTATGCAATCAGAATATTGACAGCATACGAAGGCATTAGCCATGTTGTACATTACCCATATCGGATATTAGCCATACTGGACATTAGCCATATTGAATATTAGCCATATTGGATATTAGCCATATTGGATATTAGCCATATTGGACATTAGCCATATTGGACATTAGCCATATTGGATATTAGCCATATTGGACATTAGCCATATTGGACATTAGCCATATTGGACATTAGCCATATTGGACATTAGCCATATTGGATATTAGCCATATTGGACATTAGCCTTGTGAGGCAGGGTTCAAAGGTCAGTTATTCTATTTATAGGCCTTGTATGTATATATGTATGTTAGTATGTATGTCTTTGAACAGTGTAAATCATCATCATCTCATCATCATCGTTGTCGTCGTCATCATCATCATCAATACTTAGTAACTTCTACTGCGCCGGTGTCGTGAAACAGTTTACGGAAATTGCTGACACTAAATAATCTGATGTACATTAGCTAAATGAATGTATGTAAGGGGCTTCGTGATATGATAATGAGTTCTACCGAGGGACCGATCAGCTGAGTGGCTGAGGAGAGAATGCGTCGACGGAGGAGGAAGATGGAGAGGAGTAGGAGGGATGCTGCTACTGCTGCTGCTGCTGTATCCAGCGGAGGATGACGGCTGCCGATGCTGTTGACGGCTTCGGCTGCAGCTCTGGATGAAGGAGCGTCGATAGGCCGATCGGAAGCGAGACTGAAAATCGATCGTGGGATGCGAAGATGGCGAATAGTGATGCTCCTGCTGCTGGTGGTGGTGGTGGTGGTGATGATGGAGGCTGCAGACGTCCTGTGCTTCATCGCCGAGCGGCTGCAGAGGCTGGAGACATCGATTGCGATGACCGATCGAACTGATCGCCGATTGAATGTTGTTATTGTTGTTGTGGAATGACTGTTCCAAAACAAACACCAGATGGCGCCGTCATATGAAATACGCTAGTGCTGTGGCGCTATATAATTTAGATGCTACTAAATTTAGCACGTTAGCAGCTAATCATGTTCAACATTTGAGAGATTCACATGCATACATGCATATATATATATATGCATGCATATATATATGCATACTTACTCACTTATACACACATCATGATGATGGTGATGGTGATGATGATGAGTTCTCTGCCCGAAGGCAGGTCCATTGACTTTTTGCCACCCGGGATGAGATGAGTGAGGTGGTTTCCCGTTGCCTTCCTCACAGACAATTGTGGGTGAGCAACTTGTCCAAGGTCGCTACGCAGTGGCTTCAGGCAGATTAGAACCCGCGACCCTCCGGTTACGAGGCACCGACCATACCACTACACCACTGCGTCCCACACATACACCTATACATACAATAAATACATGCATACATGCATAAACACATACACACGAACATACACACATAAACACATACGTACACACATACATTTACACATACATGTCACACTATGCAATATTGTACAATACGATCCAATACAATGCAATTCTTTACAGTGTAATACAAAGCAATACAATCCACAGTACGATACAAATACGGCATAACTGAATTGATGATGCTCCTTTACAAGAGCCCTGAAGTGCACTTCGTACTGTGTACCGTAGACGGGGTACGCTTCCCCTAACCCTACACAGCGTCCTCGAATACGTTTGTTTAGCTCTCTGATCTTCATCAGGCTCAGACCGGATGTTACCGGATCCCATACATCCACAATTTATGCGAATTTCCCACAATCTACCGCACCGGAAATGTAAATATTGCCATGCGCCGGCGTCTACCCTTGTCACCCCTTGCCATGTCGAGTGGCATCGATTCGGTCCGGGCAACTTGACGCGATTGATAAGACGATCTGATAACAAAGAGGGGCGTCGGGTAGTAATCGATTTTCGTCGGGCCGAATTCATTTCAGCGTCCGTTGACATGGAAAAACTTCCAATCCCGTCTAGTTCCCGTTGTTTCCTGCCTAAATTCCCGCCGGGTCCCGGATAAATTCTCCCTGGAATCGAGGCCTGGATACTGAAGCTCAACGCAGCTAATCGTTTTGGCCAAATTGGAGTTCTCGCGAGAACTGGGGAGTAATCCATCTTCGAAAGAAACGGCCCCGAGGCCCAGGGCGGCCCTGACTCCACCCTCATCCCAGCCCTAAGGTCACGTTTAGTTGGGAAGGATGAAGGCAAGGCAGCAGAAAATCCAATTCTATGCAGGAAACCCTCTGAGAACGTCAATTGTTCCCGTGTAAACAATGGCGATTACATCTGCTTATTTACTTTACACTTTTACATACGTACAGGCACACACATGCGTACATACATTCATACATACATACATACATACACACATATACATACACACATACATACATACATGCACACATACATAAATACATTCATACATTCATACATACATACATACATGCACACATACATACATTCATACATTCATACATACATACATGCACACATACATAAATACATTCATACATTCATACATACATACATACATACATACATACATACATACATCATACATACCTACATAGTATTACATACGATGCAATGGAAGGTAATGTAACCCGATATGATCGGTTTTGCGTTAAGGTTATGTAACTGTAATTGTAACTTAAGATTTATAAAGCTCTTTTAGGGGATAAACTCAACAGAGGTGCTTCCGACCCGTAGGAGTAAAATCACTGTTAAACAGTACAGTCTTCAGGCGCCTGCGGAACACTGAGAGGGGGAGAGAAAGGAGTGCAGTGATTTAAGATTACAATCACCTTAACTTTTTAGCAAATACACTTAACATCACTCACTGTAGCTTCGTAGCATTTACATTTACGATTACATTGAGCTTATCCTTGTAACAATTACATTCTTCATTACACTCACGGTAGCTTCGTAAGTATCTTCGTTCGGTTGGCTGATCGTGCGCGCCAGCGTCGGATGAACTCCTCCAAGACGAGCAGAGTTCGCCGGAGACGAGCATCCGCCATTGACCAGCATCTCCCTGAGCTGCGACACGGCGGCCTCTTTGGTCCTCAGTTGAGGCGAGGCCGCCCCCACCGGCACCGAGCCCCGGCCCTGTCTTGACCCCGGTGGCTGCCCTGGGTCCGGGCCAAGTTTTCTGGCTGCGAGGGTCTTCGACGGGGACGAGGGTGTGGATGAACTCGATGGAGGTGGCTTTAGATCGCCGTGGTCTCTGGGGTAAGTTCCGCTGCTCGAAGGCTTCGCTTTGTCTGTTTGTATACAAGAATTGCTGATATAAATCAGGATGTCATGCAAAAGATTTAGACATGGAATAATCGATCCAATCAAAATGGTTTTAGCTTAGAACAATATATAACATGCAATACTATGTATGCATGTATGTATATATGTATGTATGTATATATGTATGTATATATGTACGTATGCATGTATGCATGTATGTATCTATGTGTGTGTGTAAATTTGTATGTATATATATGTATGTATGTATGTATGTATGTATGTATGTATATGTATGTATGTATGTATGTATGTATGTATATATATATATGTGTGTATCGAAGTATGTAAATGTCTATGTAAGCATGAATGTCTTTGTATATGTATGTGTGCATGTGTATTTATGTATGTATTTTTAAGTATGTATGAATATATATGAACACTTGTATACAGCATGGTTGAAGAACTTCACGAAGTAGGCCTAAAGTAAGAGGGCGTGTTAAACAGAAAGAAAGACAGACAGACAGACAGACAAACAGACAGACAGACAGACAGTCAAACAGACAGACAGACAGACAAACAGACAGACAGACAGACAGACAAACAAACAGACAGACAGACAAACAAACAGACAGACAGACAGGTCGAATGCACACAAGGACACTGACGAAGACAGGAAGAAATAAGTCGATAGAGGACGAACTCACTCTTCGATCGTAATTTGGTGAGCATTGTTCTTTCACTAGTTTCAACTCCTACACAGACAACAGAACAATGTCCAGTGATGATAAACAAGTTACTCATACTGTATCATCATCATCATCATCATCATCATCATCATCATCATTATCATCATCAACGACGACAACAAAAACAACAATGTCCGTTTACTGAAAGCCCATTGGCGTCTACTATACCTAAAGGCTTTAATTCGTTCATTCATTCATTAATTCTTTCGTTCGTTCATTTATTCATTCATTCATTCGTTCGTTCATTCATTAATTCTTTCCTTCATTCATTCGTTCGTTCGTTCGTTCGTTCATTCATTTATTCATTCGTTCATTCATTTATTCATTCGTTCATTCATTTATTAATTCATTCACGAATTCACTTATTCTCAAATGCATACATTGATGCAAGTAATCATGCATTCAGTCATTCACGCATACATAGATGAATGTAGGTATGCATTCATTCATGCATGCATACTTACATGCAGGACCAAGTATGCATGGATGCATTAATTCCCTCATACCAGCATACTTAACGATCTACATACACGCATGTACTGACCTTTTGATTCTAAATAAAGCTGCGGTCATCGAAGGGCGTAAGATGCCAAGTCTTTGATGCCAGTTCAGCATGAACTGCCATCCCCAGATGGCGTCCAAGATTTTATACAGCGCTGCTAGCAGACGCTCTGTTAGATTGCGTGCGATCCTAGTCCAGAATGTACATTTCAATTTGTCCCGTTAAATTCTATCCCCTGGCAAACTTGAAGTAGGTAAGTAAGGAATCGTAATCGTAAACTCGAAATATCCAAAACGTTACCCAGAGATATATAAGCACAGCGCACCGGCTTATTCACGAGCGCTGCGTCAAGTCAGAGGGTTTGTCCATATGAAGGCCAAAATTAAAGCGTACGTCAAGGCGCCTCTGTGCGTGAGGATCCCCGGTTCGCGTCCCAGTCGTGGCTATATTTCAGAGATTTAAATCTCGGGGTAGCATGGGGACCTTAAATGTTGTAGCGCCCATTGAAACGGGCAGCGGTGGTGAAGGCTCTCACCCGATAAATTCATTGAAAAATGAACAGGGTCGAGGCCATACGGTCGCTATAGAAAAGCATGTACATTTACATTTAGCTAGAAGAATGCGTAGGGGGGCACTCCTGTTTTTGGCCCTCCCTTAAGTCTGCAACGGACGAATCCATAGGGCTTGCAATTTACTCCCCAGCTTGCGCCAGTGCCAAGCCGGAGCCAAAGAGCAATCTGCAGGTCATGCCTCCATGGATTTGGTCGGCATGTAATTGAGTTGCCCCAAAACTGTTTTGGACGAGAGTTGCCTACTAAACAATAGACCAACAAAGTTCTTAAGAAACTCAAAGAGGTTTATAAAATAAGAAATCAAAACAAAAAGGAAGGAAAGACGGCAACAAAAATTGTGCTTAGCCAAAGAAGACTAAAAAAGTCATCAAAATAATTGATGGTAAAAATAAAATGATCGCCAAAATCGTGATGGCTAAAAAGTCGTCAAAAACTGTCAAAAACGACCTTACTTGAACTCCTTTTGTGAACTCATCCTTTTCAACTTATTAACCCAGCGTTTTAACACAACTTCTGGCTTTCCTGATCTACCTACTCTTGATCGGGTTTCTCCAACGGTTTATGATTTTTTCACAGCGGTTTCACTTGAAGCGACCATCGATTGATGTCTTATGCCTTATGACAACGACGATATCGGAGTCATTAGATTATAATAGATTAGATTGGATTGCATTGGATTAGATTGGCTTGGATTGGCGTGGCTTGGATTAGAATAGATTAGATTGGCTTAAATTAGAATATATTGGCTTAGATTAGATTAGATGGATTATATTAGATTGGCTTGGCTTAGCTTAGATTAAATTGGATTTGGCTTAGATTAGATTGGCTTAGATTAGATTAGATTGAATTGGATTAGATTAGATTGGCTTAGCATGGCTTGGATTAGTTTGGCTTGGCTTAGCTTGGCTTGAATCAGATCAGATTAGGTTAGATGAGTGATCCGCCAGTTACTCATGTAACGAGTTCTAACCCTAACCCTCCTTCGGATTTAGCTTCGGATTAAAAGCGGCGACATTAATGACCGTGGTAGGGTCGATTGTTTAGGCCATCGTCCGTCCAATCAGTCACTGATGAGCTACGAAAATACGGTCGGATCCGAACGCAGGACGCCGGTCATAAACCGCGATTCCATCGCCGCCCGAAGGCAGTCTATTGCCTTGCGGTTTCACGTGTTCTTCGATTTATGTGGCGCCCATGTCCCTCGGGAGACTTGTCCGTGTATGGATGGAGAAGGTTCGGCGCTGTGGAGCCCGATATGTCTATGGGTCCCTTAGGTTCGCGTTGCAACAGGCGGTGTGTATGTGCGGATGGGACACCTGCCATCTATCGGCCGTGTCTGGCTTCAGGTCAAATCTGCTTCGATCGCAGGCAGACAGGCAGGCAGGCAATAATGAAAGCACACAGACAATCAGACAGAAAGACAGACAGACAGGCAGAGGCAGGCAGGGAAGGAAGGAAGGAAGGAAGGAAGGAAGGAAGGAAGGAAGGAAAGGAAGGAAGGAAGGAAGGAAGGAAGGAAAGGAAGTAAGGAAGGAAGAAAGGAAGGAAGAAAGGAAGGAAGGAAGGAAGACAGGAAGGAAGGAAGGAAGGAAGGAAGGAAGGAAGGAAAGGAAGGAAGACAGGAAGGAAGGATGGAAGGAAGAAAGGAAGGAAGGAAGGAAGAAAGGAAGGAAGACAGGAAGGAAGGAAGGAAGGAAGGAAGGAAGGATGGATGGAAGGAAGAAAAGGAAGAAAGGAAGGAAGACAGGAAGGAGGAGGAAGGAAGGAAGGAAGGATGGAAGGAAGAAAAGGAAGGAAGGAAGGAAGGAAGGAAGACAGGAAGGAAGGATGGATGGGAGGAAGGAAGGAAGGAAGGAAGAAAGGAAGGAAGACAGGAAGGAAGGAAGGAAGGAAGGAAGGAAGGAAGGAAGGAAGGAAGGAAGGAAGGAAATAAGGAAGGAATGAAGGATGGGAGGAAGGAAGGAAGGAAGAAAGAAAGGAAGGAAGACATGTAGACAAAAAAGCAGGCAAGCAATAAGGAAAGCATACAGCCAGCCAGCCAGCCAGACAGACAGACAGACAGACAGACAGACAGGCAAGCAGACAGACAAGACAGATAGATAAACAGACAGACACACAGACAAGCAGGTATACTGCATTCAATACGCGCGCAGGGTCAGTAAATTTGAATCTGAGGGGCGAAGCAATTGAGAGTGAAGGAGTTGTTCAAGGTCCCTACACAGTAATCGTCAAAGGGGAGAACGCTCGAACCCTTACTCTCCGCGTTGCAACCATACAAACAAACAAACATGTACATACCCACATACGTATACTGCATACCTCAATACACATACAGCATTAATTCATTGAAAAATGACCAGGGTCGGGGCAATAAGGTCGCTATAGAAAAAAGTGCATATTCACATTTACTTTACACCATACACACAAACACATCCACACACACACACACACACACACACACACACACACACACACACACACACACACACACACACACACACACACACACACACACACACACACACACACACACACACACACTAACACTAACACTAACACTAACACTAACACTAACACTAACATACACACTAACACAAACACACACACACACTAACACTAACATACACACTAACACACACACACCACACACACACACACACTAACACTAACATACACACTAACACACACACACACACACTAACACTAACATACACACTAACACACACACACACACGCACACACACAGATTCACACAACTGTCGCATCAGGAAACCAGGAATTCGTCTGCTCTGAAGTATGTTCGGCCCAGTTATACACGACGTTTTGAATGGAGTTGTCGGCGGCCCTTCGGTCTCAAGAGAAAGATTGGGAGAGCGCATAGTAATCGGTTGATGAATTTAATCATATGAATACTGCATGGCTCACAGCAAGGACGGATCCATTATAGCCATTTCCCCATCTGAATATAGCCATTTACCCATCATTTCCCCATTCGATGAGAGGGGAAGGGGCACGCCATTAAGCTCCCCCATGGATCCGTGTGGAAAACTAAACTCCGACAGTACCATCATGTGTACAACGCAGGAAGCCCATATAACAACAATCCCATATGGGCTTCCTATGTCATATACCATATGGTCCCATAGGGTCAGATATATGAAACCCATTTGGAAATATTGGCATAAATAGGTCCTATATAAATTATATGATTTTCTTTCTCTGCTTGTGTGAAAAATTAGAACTGCTCTTGTTGAAAGCATTTTAAGCTGCCTCTCTGTTGTAGTCTATTAGACAACGGCGCGGTAGAAGTTACGAATTAATAATAATAATAATAATAATAATAATAATAACAGTAACAATAACAACAACAATGATGATGATGATATTAATAATAATAATAATAATAATAATAATAATAATAATAATAATAATTCTCTCGACACACTGCTTCGTCCCTCTGGCCTTCGAGACTCTAGGCCCCATAAATCAGGAAGGCTTCAGCCTCATCAAGAAAATCGGACGCCATTTAACTCAAGCATCGGGAGATAAGAGGGAGACTTCTTTTCTGTTCCAACGCCTCTCCATTGCCATCCAGCGATCTAACGCGATTGCCTTTAATGGCACATTCTCGGAGCCAGATTTAAGCGAAGACTGGCAATTCCAGAGAACAATCACCGTGCCTGAAGCCAAGATTAAAGAAAAGGAGAGAACCTGGAACTGGTCGTCGAAACCCAGCCGACGGGCCCCAACCGATCCTCTGGGTCAAAGAGCCACACCGCCTGTCGAAGGTCAGCCGGCGGGTCGAGGTCGAGGAGACGTCGACGCTCGGGTCAGCGAAGCCCACGACGCAGGCGCTTTCGAAGCAGATGACGACGGCGATGAAGAGGAGGGAGTTGGTGGTGCTGGATGTTCGTCCGATCCACACCGGAAATTCTTGCGCCCCATCGAAGAAACGCCCACAGAACGCTCTACACTTACGCGACCGCTAACTCAGGGTTGCTTCTTCACCACGGCGCTTAAAGACAAGATCACGCGATTCGGAGGTGCAGCTAGTCGACCTGTTTCCAGTGTGCCAACCAGGACGCCACAGCAGCTCTAGTTGCTCCAGCAACAATAGATTTGTATCATAATTGAAGTGACACAATAGATTTGTTTCATAATAATAATAATAATAATAATAATAATAATAATAATAATAATAATAATAATAATAATAATAATGACGATTTATCATCATCATCATCATCATCGTCATCATCATCATTATTATTAATTATATGTATGAAAATTGAATTGTTCCTGTAACAACATCTTTCAAATAAACACTGCTTGAATAAAAACAACATTAGGCCCCTATGTTCCTATAAAATGCGTGGCTGTTTGGAAAAGTTTCTACCATGCATCATTGGGATTTTTGCACGATAGGCGCCTATCTGACCGCCTACGAAAGATTTTCCCAACGGTACATAGTCAACCACGAGGGGGAGAACCTGAAAGTTCGTCATAGACCTACACCTGGAGGTACAGTACGTGCGCATGCGCCAAAGTCTATAATTAGGGTAAGGTGATCGCCCCAAGAGCCTGTTAGGAGGTACTGTACGTGCGCATGCGCCAAAGTCTATGATTAGGGTTAGGTGATCCCAACAAGGGAAAACAAGGGAGACCAAGGAAAAAATGGATGGACAAGATACACGAATCAACTGGAATGAACTTGGCACAACTAAGGGACGCGACATTGGAAAGAAAGAAATGGAGAAGATTGATCATGACGGTCGCTAGAGCTCAAAGAGCTGACAGCACAAGGTGACAAGGTGATCCCAACAACCTATTAGTCGACTACTGAGGCGGGGTGCAAAGCGCATAATAATAATAATAATAATAATAATAATAATAATAATAATAATAATAATAATAATGACACCAAGGCAAAAAAATAGACTCGACAATATTCTTTCCTGTCTCATCTTTTCGTACAATAAAACCGGCAGTTTTAAAAATTGAAATATTTCAAGCAGGCCTATAGGGCTACGTCGATAAATTCCCCCATTCGGGCTCACGTGGTGAATCAGGCCTGAGATGGATGTAGGCCTACAAAAAGCCTAAAGGCCTACTATATATTGCATGCCTATAGACCTACTATTATGGCCAAACTCACATGTAAGCCTACAGATTATATTTTATAGGCCTACATTATGACGAAGTCTCCACGCAGACTAAAGAACGTTGTTATGACACCTAGGCCTAGCCTATCACTGCTCTCGAGCAAGGCTGACAGCCTAAAGACTCAGACAATATATATATATATATATATATATATATATATATATTATTCTCCAGTAAATTGTGTAATTTGTGGCTAAACAATCGACAGATAAAATCTTCCTCAGGACGGGACCCAACTGAGGGTGAACATAATCATTAATTTATGCGTACTTTAAATTATGACTTTTATGCCCGAAGACAAGTTCACAGCAGTGCGACAGGGTCAAGCACATTAGCCAGTCAGCCTACTGCGAAAATGATCGCACATGTTGTCAATGAAATAATAATAATAATAATAATGACGATTTATATAGCGCCGTAAAACGGTCGAGGCCAAAAAAGGCGCTGTACATGAGTTCAAAAATCATACAATATTTTTAAAAGATAGGTCTTGGGACTTGAATGTGCATTATATTTTAGCGAGTTCAGTGTCAAGTACAATAACTTCAACTAATTTAACTCCATCAAATGTTCCTAAGGAATGTCGAATGAGCAAAACGCCAAAAGACATCTGATTTCAACCAACAGGAAAACAGTACATGTTGCCACGACGCAATCGAACTATCGATACTTGGAACCTTCTTTTAATATGCCATACGTTTTTTCTAAGTAAAATCTTAAGTATATCCGTTATATACAAAAATTTATGATCTGTTTCAAGGCGTACTTGAAGGCACCTTATGATGTCTTGAGCAACGGATCCTGTCAACTGTTTACCACAGAGTACATAATTTTATATAGATTTCACACTTGCTAAAATGTTACTCAGTGACCAGGCAGACAGACAGTCAGTCAGCTACGATGGATGGATTGTAGAATTGGAGCGACGAGAGAGATAAGGAGTAGAGGAAGAATCAGGATAGGATTTATGAAGGAGAAGTATTTTCATTTTTGAATGAAAGACATGAGCAGAGATTTCAAGAGTGCAATGTCGGATCTTGACCTCGAACCGAATCTGACCATGCCTGTCTATCGATTTTGGTTTGACTGAGCACCTGTCAAAAAGCTGTTTCCTGAGAATTAGCTGTTTTCGGGCGCTGTAGAAATTTCGAGATTATTAAGATTACATTGCATTGGAAAAAAATCGACCTTTGAATGACGTTAAATTTCATAACGTCATTGGGTTAAGCTTACCTCGTTTGTAATATGTCGTCTGTGTTGCTTCTGAACTTTACATTTGATGAAATTAAGCACAATGAATTATTTTTTTGCCATAAGCATTTATTAGATTCTCGCATTTTATATGTGTAGTAAGTAACTTTAAATATATTTAAAGCCTAATTTCTTTTTGACTGAACATTTGGAAATAGGTGCCAGATTATCGTGCTGTGCTCTGAACGGTGTTTACGTAGGTCGGATCCTACAGTACTTAAGTAAGCAGGCTTCGTTTGCATATGAGAAACACGTAAGCATGAACAATTATACAGCTGTTAGAACGACTGATAATACATTACATAGGGCGATCGTCTAATGGTTATAATGTTGGACTGACGACAGGGTTCAAATCGCTGCCTGGATGTGGCAGTAATTTACGATTTCTTTTCGACTTGCCTGTACACTGTCGAATGAAAGAGACCAGAAGGCATAGTGATGGATAATCGAGCTGGAGGAGGGTTTTGAGTCCATGCCTAAATACAATATGTTTAACGACTTAAATGCTACAAATTTTACGAATAAAGTTGGATTTGACCAGGCCCCTTGGACAGATTACAATTTTTCTTACAGTTACATGTGAAGCAACATTCAGTTGATCTCATGTGCATTATAATAACGAAACTATCAGAATACTTGGATTAGATTGCATCCTTTTCAGTTATCTATGCATTTTTATGTAATCACTTAAAATGTTTTTTCATACTGAAGCAGTCAGTCAGTGGAATCTTAAGGGATGTCAGAAAAGAAAACTTCTGCACAGGCAGAAAACTCCACAAACCATTCTGCAGCAACTGCGGATATGAATTCATTCGATTCTCCAAAAAGAAAGCCCACCGCATCTGTTCCTAAGGAAGGCAAGCATTTTTACATGTGACTGAATCTGTATGTAAGCTAAAATCTCAAGATCTTTAAGCCTTTGGACTGTGTACAAATAATTATATTCTTGAATATTTAAGAAATTTTTTTAATATAATTCTTTTAAATGATTTTATGTCATTGGGGTATGTAATAGTTAAGTGGTGAGTCTACTAGACTGTCTACGGAGAGGTTAGGGGTTCAAATCCCTGCCAGGACAGAAATTTGTTTACGGATTCCTGCTCCAAGTAGTGCCCCCTATTCAGCTTGCCTATAAAATGATTAAGCTGACTGTGGATGATCTGGGAGAGAAGAACACAACTGGCCACCCACTATCATATGCTGATGCCAAGAATATGAAGGTGCTAACACCAGTGGCTGTCTCTCAGCTTTAGCTTAAGGGACTGTTCTTCTTGTTCACCTATCAAATTTGTTTTTACTAGCTGTGAATAATAATTATTATAATTTATATATATTATAATTTATGTGTATTCTAATTGTGAATAATTATGCTCTGAATAAGCTGGTCCCTCCTTGTGACATGGCTTTCTTTCTAGAAATCTCAGGATTATGATTATGATTACAATTATTTTTCTTCTTTTTGTGCTTATTTGCAAAATTGTGAAATTATTTATGTTAATTTCAGAGTTTTATTCATTTCAGTTACACAGCTGATCACAAATGCCGAAAGCGAGGTTTGTTTGTATTTATGCTTCTAAACTTCTGTATTGCACCTAACGTCTTTTCTTGTCATTAGTCTCTTGTCATTGGTCGTCTGTGCTCCGAATATGGACCACACCTTGAAATAGTCTCAGACTTCTTCTGTCTTCTACGGTCTTCGGTGAATGCGCACCTTATAAGAACTGACTTATAATTGCTGTTTTAAAATGATCTCAACGTCCACGTAGTGTGTGAAGTTCGATTGTTACTAAGCACTGCTGGAGAAATTTGGACACTTATCAATGCTTTGCTTGTACTCGAGAAACCTGCTGCTTTAGCAACACTGTATGTCATATGTAAAATTTTCCTATGATATACCACGGAAAAGTTTACAAACTGTAGAGTAATCGATAGTTACTGTTTATATAGCATCATGTGTGCAATGTGGTGGTCTGTTGGTAACATGTTTGGTCAATGATCATGCGGTTGCAGGTTCAACTCCGTGTAATGACCCCGGGCAAGTTGTTTGCGCACACCGTGCCTCTGTCACCAAGCGGTATAATTTGGTACGGGCGTAAGCTGAGAAGTAAACAGCAAGTCCTGTGATGCACTGGCCCCATGTCCTGGACCTTGGGATTCATCCACTGAGCCGGCTCAAGGGCCTAGAAAAGGAAATGAGCGTCTCCCCTACATCTTACTTGTTGGATATGAGATACTTTACTTTTATATAGCATCATGAGTATAGAACTACTTCTTGACTGCTTCTTATTGTCTGTTGTCAGACTGCTGTACAGAACAGACACGTGTGTTATGCCTGATTGACCTGCGCACACTTGGTAGTTTGCCCTTCTGCAATTAAACGTTGATGCTGAACAGACTTGTAACGGTCTTCAGGACCTTTAACGTTTGTTTAAGGTGTAAATGCAAGTATTTGGACACAGAGTTATGTAAATAACCTCTTTCTTCAAGGACAGAACTTTCGGTTCTACAATGTTTTTCTTAGTAATTTTAAGTGACGAGTATATGTGCTTATGTCTGAGCGTTTCTTTTAGTACCTCACTAAAGTGCTTCTAAGTGGCCTAACTAATGTTGTGCTTGTAGAAGAATGATCTAATCTAATCTAATCTAATGACTTATATAGCACTCTTATCATAATGCCAAAGGCATCGGTCAATGGTTGCTTCAAGTCAAAATCGCAATCCAAATCATAATCCTTTGGAGAAGCCGGGTCGGATTCTGATAGGTAAAAGTTCATCTGTTTATGAATGATGCTCATGTAGCTGGAGAAGGTCTCCACTGGTGGTCTTGTACATACACGTAGGAACAGAATAATGAGTTCCTATCCGTGGTTGGAAATGGTTCATATGATTTTGTGGTGATACTAAACAAAGTAAAAATATTTTTGGGAGCCATTTGAAGGATTGTAGTATTTATATGTGTATTTATGTATATATTTATTTATGTATGTATTTTTTTGTTTATGTATTTATTAACTGAGATTATTACGAGCATGAGATCAGTAAATCTTAATCTGAGATGCAAGCCAAATGTACACGAATGGCTTGTCTAGGGTCATTACCCAGAGTCTACTCAGCAGGCCTAGAACCTACAATCGTTGGGTGACATGCCCAGCATGCTGTCAAGCAGACCACCCCACTGCAAGGTTAAAATGAGGTTGGATTATGACATGGTCGTTTTCCAAAGCTAAATTTTCATTCCATAATCCTGATCATGTGGGGTACAGTAGCTGAACACTCGGCTTGTATGTGGGTCATGATTGCTGATTGGTTAGAATGCTCGGCTCATATGTGGGTCATGATTGCTGATTGGTTAGAATGCTTGGCTAATATGTGGGTCATGGTAGCCGATTGGTTAGATCACTTGGCTCATATGTGGGTCACGGTAGCCGATTGGTTAGAGCATGCAGCTTTTATGTGGGTCATGATAGCTGATTGGTTAGAGCACTTGGCTTGTATGTGGTCACGGTAGCCAATTGGTTAGAGCACGTGGCTTGTATATTGGTCATGGTAGCTGAATGCTTGGAGTGCTTGGCTTGAAATTTGGAGAGTACAGATTCAAGCCTCCTCCTCTGAGGCGGTGACTGTGTAGGGACCTTGAACAAATCCTCCACTCACAAATTGCCCGTTGCCGTCGATTGATTTTTGGTTGTCAGATAGAGGCGCTTAGTAATGCAGACATAATACTACTACTACTACTACTAATAATAATAATAATAATACTTATAATAATAATAATAATAACAACAATAACAACAACAACAATAATAATAATGTCAGAATTTGAGTTCAAATCCGTCATGGTTCTCTCCCTGCCTGATTTAAAGGTTGTTTTCTGGTGTCTCAGCTACAACACTATAATGTGTGTCATCCTTTGTGGTTGTGCGATGAACAGGAACAGTTACCTTTGGTGAGAGATCATTTCGTCATTTTGGGCCAGGTGTTGTGTCTCTTGTGGGTTGGTTTGTGCTATAAATGCCTGTGCACGAACCAGGCTCTTGTGGACTTTATTTGAGAAATTTCTAGTGGTCTTCTTGACACGGCTTTTGTGTGACGCTGGAACGTTTTGACGACTTACATTATGGTAAATCTGGATGTTCTGCAGCTGCTGGATTCTGTGTATGAATTGAGATCCCACCTGAAATGATTTTGTTGTTTTTGTTTAATCATATCCATGACAGTTTGCTTGTGGGTGTGTTCAGTGGTCCAGTATTTATTCTGGGCTATGTCAATGTCTTGTTGAGGGCTGTGACATCTGTCTGTTATCTGTCTGGATAACGTGTGTTATTGGATAGTCATTAATGAATGAATGAATGAGTGAGTGATGGAATGAGTGAGTGAGTGAGTGAGTGAGAGAGTGAGGGAATGAGTGAGTGAGTGAGTGAGAGAGAGTGAGTGAAGGAATGAGTGAGTGAGTGAGAGTGAGTGAGTGAGAGAGTGAGTGAGTAAGTGAGAGAGTGAGTGAGGGAATGAGTGAGTGAGTGAGAGAGTGAGTGAGTGAGAGAGTGAGTGATTGAGTGAGTGAGTGAAACTAACTGACTGACCGACCGACTGACCGACCGACAGACTGGGCTGTAGCAATGCCTTAAAGGCCTTCTGACTTCTGTCAGTCATCTTTCTAAATGATGTGTTATGAGGAAGTTTTTTGAATGCATAAATGAATGAGTGATTGATCAGAATCAAATTCAGGTTGAAGTAACATGTAAATTCTGCACAGTTTGTACATATTTAGACGTATTTCTCCAGCTCAAAAACTTTCCTTAAGTGTGTTGAACTTTGATCTTTGTTTTGTTATTTCTTATGATTCAGGGTCCAAATGGTGCGAAGAAGCCGTATCCAAAGTCTGTATTTTTCATCGTTGGCAATGAATTTTGCGAGCGATTCTCCTACTATGGCATGCGAGGTATTCTGACTAAGTAGTGAATACATATATATACATACATACATACACACATACATACATACATATATACATACATACATATATACATACATACATTCATGCATACATACATACATTTGTACATACATATATACATTCACACATACATACATACGTATACACATATATATACATACATATATATACATACATTCGCACATACATACATACATTCATATACACATACATACATATGTAGACACACATTCACTCATGCATACATTCAAACATACATACATAATACGCATACATACATACATACATACATAGCAACATACATACTGACACACATACATAGAGACATACATGGATACATACATAGAGACATAAGTAATACATTCATGTATAATACATACATTCATATATAATACATACATACATGATACATACATTATACTTACATAATACATATATTCATAAATACAGATACATACACACATACAATGGAACAGATGAATCTTAAGTTTAGACCTGAATGACATCAAAGATAGACATACAGACATACATGCTTGCATGCATATATAATAAGTTTCATACACACATACATGCATACTGTGTGTAACCCCAGATGCTAATTTCACAGGCAGGATTGGTATAACGATGCGACCCTCTGGCTATAGAAATATTAGTTTGTTATTTGATCAACTTATTCTGGTGTTTTTCAGTTATTTTTTTGAGTTTTTCTGGTGTTTTTCAGCCATTTTAGTTCTTGACCGAATGTTTTGGTTGTTTTTCAGCCATTTTAGTTCTTGACCAAATGTTTTGGTTGTTTTTCAGCCATTTTAGTTCTTGACCAAATGTTTTGGTTGTTTTTCAGCCATTTTAGTTCTTGACCAAATGTTTTGGTTGTTTTTCAGCCATTTTAGTTCTTGACCAAATGTTTTGGTTGTTTTTCAGCCATTTTAGTTCTTGACCAAATGTTTTGGTTGTTTTTCAGCCATTTTAGTTCTTGACCAAATGTTTTGGTTGTTTTTCAGCCATTTATAGTTCTTGACCAAATGTTTTGGTTGTTTTTCAGCCATCTTGATTCTATACTTGACGAACTGGCTACATTTTGATAAAGATGTCGCCACTGCCATCTACCACGCCTTCATTATGCTCTGCTACTTCACACCAATCTTTGGTGCGATCCTTGCCGATGGATATCTTAACAAATATCGGCAAGTGATGATACAGTTGTTTGAACTTTGTATCTTGGTCGTCAGAGAATGTTTCTATGGTAATTTTGGACTAAGGGCTGTAACCGTAGTAACTGGCAACATGAAGATTGTGCAGTAAAGAATATAAACATGAAGAATCTTGATTAGTATCGTCATTGATGTCATCATCGTCATGATCATTGTTTTTGTCTTTCCTGGAGGTGTTAGTAGCGGGTTGAATCATTTCCCTCTGCCTTTTCCTACCCCGTGTCCTTTCACTTCTGTCCACACTGCATGTCATTCTTCATTTCATTGTTAATTATGATAGGTGTGAGTGATAGACTAGTGTTTAGCATGCTGGACTGTGAATTTTAAGTTCTGGTGTTCACATCCCGCCAGGCCAGTGATTTGTTTTGAGATTTCTGCTCCAGTTTTGCCACCTAGCCAACCTAGCTTTAATGAGTACATTGACCGTACACTGTCGGTGGGAAGATCAGCCAGCGAGGGAGAGGGCTGGCCCCTGACCTCATATGCTGAGGCTAAGAAAAATGAAGTCGCTAATGCTGCATGCCAGAATTATCTCCTTACAAGGGAACCTAATTTCATTTCAGATTGGCCGCTTTTGTGCAGCTTAATTTGAATGACTGAGTTCATGGATTGAAATCTGCAGCCTAATGGCTTCTT
This sequence comes from Norana najaformis, assembly GCA_964023275.1. Lineage (NCBI taxonomy): Eukaryota > Metazoa > Annelida > Clitellata > Crassiclitellata > Hormogastridae > Norana > Norana najaformis. Next base: position 1,949,249 of record OZ029918.1, read on the forward strand.
CTTCCTCTTATCTCACTTTTTGGTTCGATTCCAAACACCATCCACCCATCTGAATGTCTGCCTTCTCTTGGATCTTGACCTGGAACCGAACCCTTGCTACCTGTCGATTCTGATTTGACTGAGCTTCTGTGAATAAGCTTGTTCCCGCAACTTATCTTTTGTTAGGTGCCGTAGAAATCTCGAGTTTACATGTACGATTTCTGTTTGATTGTAGAACAATTCTGTACCTGTCGATGGTCCACGCGGCTGGCAACATCATCATGGCATTTACCGCATTTCCTCCGCCATTTTGGTAAGTTTCTATTTCATATTTCACTTCTCTGCATTCACAGATCCAATTCCAAATACCACCCACCATTGCCGTCTGACTGCCTGCCTGACTGACTGACTCTTGGATCTTGACGACCTAGAACCGAACCCTTCTTGCCTATCGATGAACATAGGGCATATTAACAAATGCACTACTTAATCATAATCGTAATTCTGAGATTTCTACAGCGCCCAACAAAAGCCGTGCCAGAGGGACCAGCTATTTCACAGGCGCTCAGTCAAAACAACATCGATAGGCAAAATATTTTTGGTTCCAGGTCAAGATCCAAAAGTCAAGCCGAGAGACAGTGTGGCAGCTATGGGGGGGGGGGTGGTGTTTGGGGTTGGAGAGGAGATAGAGATAAGAGGAAGAAGGGGTCTCAGGATAGGATCTGTGAAAGAGTAATGTTTTCAGTTTTGAGTGAAAGGCCGAAGCAGAAATTGCAAGCGGTGGAGCTTACTTACATACTTACTTTTAAACCCCCCAAAATGCCGACTCACGTGCAAAACAACCAACTAGAGACATAGAAAAATGACTGGATAACTGCGTTAAGAACTGTGTAGTCGAGATGTTTTTCTCTAGGCTTGGTCCCATGATTGGTCTGTTTCTGGTTGGGGTTGGAACGGGTGGAATTAAACCGTGTGTCAGTGCATTTGGGGGAGACCAGTTTTCAACAGATCAGGTGAGTCCTCTAATAGAAACTCTGCAATATTTGACGTGCAGGAGAAAACGTCACCTAGATCGAAAAATTTGAAAACTGTTAATTTGTTAATTCAGTCATACGTTCATTCATTCATTATTTCATTCATTTCTTTCATTTAATTCCATTTCATTTGGTATTTCAGGCATTTACTCGTTAATTCATTTGTTCATTCATTCACTCACTCATTCATCCATTCATTTATTTATTCGGAGGATTTGTGGTGTAGCTGTTAAAAATGTCCGCTTGGAGGAACTCCCAGCCAACTTTGGTGAAAGAGAATATATTTTGTTGTTAATGGAAGCTGAATATAGCGTCGTTAGCTAGAAGGAAACAGACTGAGGCGGAGGCTGTTCCAGGTAGATGGTCCAACCACTGAAAAGACGTAATCCGTTAACGTTACTTGGATATTTGTTGAACGTCGGTGGAATTCTGTGTTTTCAGGAGAAGCAGAGGAGTCAGTTTTTCTCCATTTTCTATTTCGCCATAAATCTCGGCAGTTTCTTGTCAATGATCATAACACCGTTGATCAGAGGTAAGTTCCTGAGACCCACAATTAACTGGGTTCATATGATGCAATGTAATTAGTCGGTAGTACGTAATTGGTAGAATTAGATGTAAATGCGTTCGTATGAAGTAATTTAGCATTGGGTCGGGTAAGATTTGCTAATGGCATATTTCTGTTTTATCAGTCAGTCAGGAGTCGGTCATACTTTCTTTCATTCAGTCTGTCGGTCAGCCTTTGAGTCGGGCAGAAATTAGTCCGTCTATATTTCAGTCAGTTGGAGTTGACTCACTGACAGTCAGAGTCTGTCAGTGAGTCATTCTGTCAGTCGCTCGGTCGGTCTAAGTCATTCAGAAGATATTCATTCAGTCGGTTGGTCGATCACTGAAGTGAGTCAGTCATTCATTCAGTCAGTGAGTTAGTCAGCAACTGTTAAGTGGTCCTATTTCTGTGTTTCTCCATTTGTTTATTTGTTGGTTTTAACTTGAAGTATTTGTTGTTTGTTCTGTCTGCAGAAAACATCAAGTGTTTTGGAAGTAGTTGTTATCCGATAGCATTTGGAATTCCCGCCGCGTTGATGATGATTGCTCTAGGTTCGCGTTTTTTCCTTGAAAGTCAGATTTCATCCAGTTGGCAGTCTAATAATTGGGGGAGAGTATGGCCTAACCTGACCTAATTTAAGCTGATGTAGTCTAGAAACTTGTATGGTGCAGAGAAGTCTTTGGGGTTAGATTTAGAATCCTGAGTCTGAACTGTTACTTGTTTAGTCGATCTGATTTGTGGGTTTCATATCTGAGTTATGTTCTTTATACATTTGGCACACAACAGACCAGGGTAAGTATGCTGGACTGTTATTCGCGATGTCGGAAATTCAAATCCCTGAAGCTATTTTGAGATTCCTGTTCCATCGTTGTGCAACCTGGTAAACTCAGCAATAAAATGGGTGCATTGACCATACACTATTGGTTGGAAGATGAGATGGTGAGGGAGGGGCTGGCCACCCGCCCTCTGCCTTGTGGACTGCCCTTCTGGGTGTCGGTCTGATTGCAGCTTGGTTTTGGTGGTCCATCAGTTGATGCTTTGTGCTTTAGACACTGGTGCAACAGAAGTTACTAATTATTAATGATAATGACGACGACGATGATGATGATATTAATAACAATAATAATAATATACCAAGGTCTAGAAAGTGAAGTCACTAGCAATTTATACACACAAATGTCTCTTAGGATTAGCTAATCTTATCTGATTTAATCTAATCTAATCTAATCTAAAGACCTCTGTAGTGTTGTTATAATAATGACCAAAGCATCAATTGATGGTCACTTCAAGCGAAATTGTAATCAAAATCATAATACGCTGGAGAAGCCGGGTCGAATTCCGATAGGTCAGAGTAACCAGAAGTAAGGCTACGGTGGTTAAGTTAGAAAGTAAGTTGGAACAGTTTTTAAGGACCACTTCTTTTTTCGTGGTTAAGAATATCCAAAATATTTGACTGTGTAAGCTGGACTTGCCTTGTGTTCTAGGGTTGTTTTGGTTTGGACTGGTTTGGCACTTGGTACCGAATCTACCCTCCCACTGGGAGCGTTGTAACAAATTTCTTCAAATGCATCGTGGTTAGTTCTGGTCCAGCGAAATGATGCGTTGATTTTAGCGTCTTTTGTAAATTATTTTGCCGATGTATAAATTGTTCGATTGGAAATAAAGGTATAAAGTGTTTAGCAGATTTATTTCGTAGTGCTTCAGATGTTAATAAAAAGTTGTTTAAAGCGTGATTGTTCCACACTAGTTAAATGCATACTGCATTTTTATAGCAATGAAAGTTGTGTTTTTAGAAAGTTGTGTTTTTTTATAACTAACATTCATTGTTCAAGATTGCTTTCCAAATTATGTTGATATCCTGGCTTTAAACTATTTTTAAGCGATTGGATGATGCTAAAGTTATCAGTAAGCGAATGGCAGGTATTTTTTACTTCTATTTTATATAAATATATATTATATAGTAATTATTATTATAATTATTATTGTTGGTATTTTTATCCCAGGTACACTTGGGATTACAAAAAACAGGGTATTTTCTCTGGGAATGGCTAGGCTTCGTTTATATGTTGATGATGGCTATTATTTGTTTGGTTGAAAGAGGGCGTTAAAGAATCGACGCAAGTCAGGGTCTGAACGGAAGGAGCAATGGCTGGACTACGCTGATGATCTTTACGAGGTGAGACGCCGCTTCTTGGACTTGATGATGATGATGATGATTGATGATGATGACGATGATGATGATGACGACGATAATGATGATGTTATGGTGATGGTGATGATGACGATGATGATGACGATGATGATGACGATGATGATGATGACGATGATGATGAAGACGATAATGATGATGTTATGGTGATGATGTTATGGTGATGATGATGATGACGATGATGATGACGATGATGATGACGATGATGATATGGTGATGATGATGACAACGATGATGATGCAGATGATGACTATCATCTACCACAGATGTCTTTGGGATGTCTTTGAGAGGTGCTCTATAAATGCTTCAGATGAGTGAATGAATAAATGAAGGAGTGAATGAATGACATGACATTTGACGTTAGTCGAGGAATGACGTTTGTATAAGTGTTTTTCATTGTAGGCTTCATTTATTCACGACGTGAGATGTGTGCTTCGAACATTCGTTCTTTTCCTTCCGCTGCCTGTGTTCTGGGCTCTCTTCGACCAACAAGTACGTTGCTTATCTGAAATGGCAGTAATGACGACAGTCTGAACAACTGTTGCCATAGTTGCCTTGAATGGCGTGTGCAGTTGCGTTAACCATTCTGTGACGTTGACTATGGATTATTAAAGTAAGCTCCCTTGTCCCCTTGAAGAACGCAGGGGAGGCGCTCATTTCCTTTTCTTAGGCCCTTGTGCTGGAAATGGACTAGTCCCAAGGTCCTGGACATGGGGCCAGCACATTGCAGGACTTGCCGTTTTACTTCCCATCTACACTGGTACCTAATTCTGCTTGATGACAGAGGCACGGTGTGTGCAAAAAACTTGCCCAGTGTTGCTGCACGGAGTCGAACCCGCAAACACATGATCATTGACCAAGTGCTTTACCGATAGACCACTGTGTCGCATTATTGACTCATTTTACTTATTTCTTGAAATATTCATGCATATCTTCATTACTGCTATTGTCAGCTTCGTGTATGTTGATATCTTTGGACCACGTACTGAAAGAATTTTAAACTTTTTCTGCATTTGATGATGTTTAAAAACAACAAATAATAATAATCATTAACTCATTTATATAGCGCCTCTCAAAGACATCTGTGTGACACAGTAGCCGATTGGTTAGAGCACTCAGCTTGTAACGCTGAAAGTACGGGTTTGAGCCAACTCCCCTTAGATGGATACTGGGTAGGGACCTCGAGCGTAACTATATTTCCCAGTGGTTTCCCTGACCTGTTGGATCACCCCCAGACTTCTTGACGGATTACAATTTTTCACTTTGGTTTCTTTCACTAGAAGCTACTACTGATTGATGCCTTGTGTATTTCGATACTGGTGTTAGAAGTCATTGGATGAAATTAGATTGGACTATGTGATTTTTTTATTATTTATTTTTTATGTAGTAAAATTGGAGCTTGCGTTACTTTCTGTTCACGTGTGATATTTCTTTTCTTGAAAAGGGCTCTCGATGGACGTTACAGTCGGTTCAGCTCGATCGACAGTTGGTCTGTGACTTTTAACATTTTGTTTAGGAGATGAATTAATCAGTTAATTAGTTAATTAATCAGTTAATTGATTTCGTCCATCCACTAATTCCCTTCTCCAAGCGACTGACCATGCCTGTGATTCAAGTTTAGGATCTGGTACATTAATCTTTTCTTTTTATTTTCCTTTATTATCAATTTTTTATTTTTTAAATCTTTTATCTAAATCACTTAAAAATTGTTGATATTAAAATTTGGTTAAATTACTGATTTTCTTTGTCTCTGTTTTGCTCTTTTAGTTTTCGTTTCTTTAGATTTTCGTAAAATATTTAAATGCCATTTGACTGAGTGATTTGTGTTTGCTATGTTGCGTATAAGCAGTATTTCTTCTGTTGAAACAGGGCGAGGATTGGTACTTACCTCCGGACCAGATACAGGTGAGTCTTGTCGAAGATAGCTGCGCGAGAAAATTGTATAACATGTTTCACTGATTCATGAGTTCTGCTAAAATCCAGTCAGGGATATGGACCTCTGATAAAGTTCGGCTTCAGAACAGGTCTTCAATTTAACACAAGCTCAAATAGCGCAGTAGTTGATGTGGCTCGTAATACTGGATTGTTAAGGAATTTCTAGTGTTTTACTTTCTTTTGTGTATATTATTATTATTATTTTTTATTTTTATTATTACTGTTATTATTGTTAGTTTTATAAAGAGTTTTTATTAAGACATTTTATTTCTCCAAAGATTTTTAAGTCCCAGCATGCACCTCAGGAAAGGAAAAAAAATGATGATGATGATGATTATTATTATTATAATAGTAATAATAATAATAATGATAATACCTCTGGAAAGAAAAAATATAATAATAATAATAAAGGTTTTGAGAGGCCAAAAAATAATGCAAATATAAATAATAAATTAATAATAATTATTATCATATTTTTATCCAAGCTACATATGATCCCCAACAATTAGATAAAATGTTCATTTTCGAGTTGTCCTCGTTACTGTTAGGCCATCAATCCTATCCTGATCCTCGTGTTCATTCCAATCTTCGAAGTCGTAGTCTATCCGCTGCTTGATAAATGTCGAATACCAAACAGGTATTTTTGCCAGCTTATCGTATTCAAGATGTGTCGAATATCTAAAATGTTGATGCCGACGTGAGATGTGATCTTGCATTAATTGTGGGAAGCTTTTTTTTAATAGAATCATTGCAGATTATTATTATATGTGTTATTTTTAGGACTTTATTTTAGATTATGTATTATTTAAATCTTAAATCTAATAACAGTTGTGACAGTAGCAATAATAAAACGAATAATGCGCTGTAACGTATTATTTTTATTATCAGATGTGATGAAAACATGAACGTCATCACTTGTTATTGATAATTTACTATTATTATTATTAATTAATCAGTTATTATATGAGCATTAATGTTATTAATTATTGTTCTGTTATTATCGTTATTATTAGATTTATGATTATTATCATAACTTTTGTCTTCTCTACAGGTTTACTTTATTTGCACATGTAAAAAGTAATAATAAAAGATAAACAAATAAGTCCTGTGATCAGATGTTATTTTGGTTGTGATATTTCTTAATTTATTATGGTTGTTAATCGTATTCTGGATGTTTTCTGCCATAACACGAGTTCTGATGAGTCTGATTGCTTTGCTTTAGGCCGCTTCAGCGAATGGTTGCAGGCATGCTCTTTGCTGCTCTAGCCTTTGTCATTGCTGGCTGCCTTCAACTGAAAATTGATGTGAGTTTCTTCGATTTTGTTTTACGTACTGCTTACCACTCAAGTGGAAATATACTTAAGTTGGAATCCTTCTGTTTTAATACTGCTTTTTCTCCTTAGCCTGCTGTCTAAAACTTGTAATTGTAAACATGAGATTTCTACGCACCCGAAGAAGCTAAGTCGTGGGAACCAGCTTTATTCACAGGTGCTCAATCAAAAGAACATTCGTAGGCAGGTTCAGTTCCAGGTCGAAATCCAAGGATCAGACAGTCAGACGGCTACAGTGGATGGTGTTCAGAATTGGAGCGGTGAGAGAGATCAGAGGAAGAGGAGGAATCGGGATTTGTGGAAGAACGTTTTCAGTTTTGAGTGAAAGACCTGCGCAGAGATTGCAAGGGGTGAAATGTTGGTAATTTCATAGGACGGCTCAGATAATTGTAATTCTGGTGGGAGTTTATTTTTAGAAGGGTGGAGCTATGTAGCGATTTCCAGATTTTAAGGATGAGGTGACGGGAGGACAGAGAAGTAAAAATAAAGATTTTTGCATTTAATCGTTGGAGGCTTTGTCTGAAAACTGAGTCACCCAATAGCTGGAATCGCCTTTCCCGAGAGCTCCGGCTAGTATTCCTCAGTTTGTCTCTTCCGCAGTTTCGGCAGTGGTCTCACTGGTTCGGGTCGGGAGCGCTTCTGATGAGTCTGTTCATGTTTATGAATGTCAGATTCATAAATGTATTCATAAATGTATTCATAAATGTATTCAATAATTCATAAATGTCAGATTACAATTACAATTACAATCTTGATGATTTTCAGAGTTCCCTATGGTTTCCAAAGCCATCTGCTGGTCAGTCGAGCGTTGACTTTGTCAACCTGTCGCCTTGTCCAGTTGATGTTGGCAGTCCGTGGACTAACACTTCTTTGAGTCCAACTGTGGTAAGCAAGCATTCCAGAAGGCGTGATTCATGACCATGGCTCTGTAAAGTAAGTAAAGTCTGCCATATCCTAGAGGTGAAGCATACGGGAGGCGCTCATTTTCATTTTCTTAGGCCATTTAGGAAGCAGTGGACGAATCCCAGGGTCCTGGATATGGGGCCAGTGCATTGCAGGACTTGCCGTTTACTTCCTGGCATGGGATCAGTGCATCGCATGACTTGTCGTTTACTTCCCAGCTTATGCCAGTACAAAATTATACTGCTTGGTGACAAATGCATGGTGAGTGCAAACAACTTGCTCAGGGTTAATACATGGAGTCAAACCTGCAACGGCATTATCATTGACCAAACGCTTTACCGATAATAGAACACCATGCTGCTCTGTTTAGTATGTTAATTTATATTTCAAACGTCAGAGGAGGAATTTCAGTCATTTATTGGTCTAACAAACCCATTTCAATTGTCCATTTGATCGTTTATGCTTTTCAAAAGCTGCATCCTCATGTGTGCCCTTTTCTTCGGCCTCGGCTGTGCTACGGCGCTATATAAATTGTCATTATTATTATTATTTGATTCAGTAGCATGCTTGGTCTCCAATCCAGCGATTGTGGGTTTGAGTCTACTGAGTTGAGTCAGTTTCTTTTCTATTCTCAGATGTCACTGATGTTGTTTTTAGCCAACAGAGAAGTACCTTGTGGACAGCATGAATCATAGCCTCTTTTTAACGCCATCTGAAGGACAGAATTTCTCTTGCCCTCTCCTAAACAACATGGATCAAGATTTTCAGCTCGCGTCAGGGAAGGCCTACCATGTCGTAACAGCCATCCATCATGGAAGGCTGGAGTCAAAGTTGGTGAGTGTCTGAGCAGACGACATTTTTACTCCTTTGATCTGTTTGAACTCAGTACTGTCAATGCCCCATCACGCTTACGGATAAGCTTGTTCTTAATGCTCTCAGACATCATTAAGAATAGCTTACAAATTGTAATTGTAATCAGAAATTTATTTAGCTTGGCTTCATGGGATGCTGTGCAGAGGTGCTCCTCACCAGACAACACGAACAATGAATCCTTACGCTACTACTTTTGTTACGGACCACTTGCTCTTACTTTTACTTTACCTGCTTTACTTATGTAGCGTAATATACCTTACCTTACCTCAGCATACTTTAACTTATCGTAACTTAGCATAGCTTACCTTACCTTACCTTTGCATACTTTAACTTAACTTTGCATACCTTACCTTAGCATACTTAACTTAATGTTAGTATACCTTATCTTACCTTAGCTTACTTTAACTTAACTTAGCATACTTTACCTTACCTAAACTTAGCATACTTTATCAAGAGTTACATTATGTTACATTATCATACTTAACCTTACATAATCTTGGCATGCTTGACCTTGCCTTCGTGTTATCGTAATGATTTACCGGTAATGATTTTTTGCAGTTTGAGCATCCAGTTGAGAGGCCAGTTTCAGGAGGCTCTTTTGTTGGGTCAGTGGCTTTCTGTAATGCTCAACTGCTAATGCATCTGCTGAAATTATTGCTTAGAAATATTCTGAATTATTTATTATTATAATAATAATAATAATTATTATTTTTATGCATTTATTATGCATGCAAGGTCAGCAAGTCTGAATCTGAGGTGCAAAGCAGTTGTGAGTGAAAGACTTCCTCGAGGTCCCTACACAGTAACCGTCTGAGGGGAGGCTCGAACCTGTACCTTCCGTGTTACAAGCCGAGGGCTCTATCCAGTCGGCTATTGTGCCTTGCAAATAATAATTAGTAACTTCTGATGAGCCAGTGTCTAGTGCACACAGCGTCAACCGATGGCTTACCACAGCCAAGCCACAATCAGATGCAAGTGTGTATATGTAAGGTATATTACACCTTTTAACAATCAGTCAGAAGCACTGCAAAATTGCAAAAATTGATCCATCCAAATCACTGTCGATCTTTCAACAAAATCCTCGAATTGTTTCTTTTATTCAGGTTCTTGGTCGCTGGAGATTTGGTTGTTTACCCTGCAAAGGTCACAGTGCAGGAGTTTGATACGAAACAAACGTACCATTATGATCTCGCCGACTTTGAAGTGACTCCTTATGGGCTCGTTGCACCTGGGAGGTGAACAATTTTTTTTACAGTACAGTATATCTGTTTTCAAAGTGCATGCTAGTTACTTGAACAATTTGGTGCAACTGCTTATGAAATTGGTTTTGCTGATTTTTAAAGTAAATGTAAATGTTCGCATTTTTCTATAGCAACCATATGGCCTCGACCCTGCTCATTTTTCAGTGAATTGATTCACCACTGCTGCCCGATGAAATGGGCACAACATCATTTACGGTCCCTGTGTAGGGACCCTGCTAGCCAGAGGTTAAAATCTCTTAAATAGAGCCACTATCTGTACGCAACTCGGCATGGCATCATCACGTACAGAGGCACGTGTTGGTGTACTTTTTAACCAATGTAGCTAACCCGGGAAGTGCTGTATGTTGTTCAGTGTAAGTAGTTTAACAGAAGTGTAGCTTTATGTGGCTACTTTGTAAATAAATATTAAATGACGAAACATTCATCTAATTGTTTTGAGGCCGTGACAGCCCAGGCTGTAAGGGCCATGAAATTAAATGCCTATAGAAGTGCCTTCACACCTGTGTAGAAACTCATCAGACTTGTGATTCCACAGGTAAAAGGACTTTTTTGGCTGAAGCACAAACATAACTATAGTAATCAAACGACAGGACTTCTTTTTAGTATTAACGTTTATTTTGCAGCTATCGAGTCTCAGTTGAACTCAACTCAACAACGATTCCGCTTCAGGATTTTGATTGCCGTGACGGTGCCATCTATACTCTGGCGCTCTACACTTTCGAATCAAAAGCGGACACAGTATGTGTATCACTTTTGAGAGTGCAGTGCACTGTTGATCACTGTAGATGTATAAGAAGTGTCGAGTTGTGTTACATGTCTTAACAGTGTTCTCATTGGAAATATTCTTACAGTGTTAAGGACGCATTCATTGTGAATTGTGGGGCTCGGTATCAATCAATCAATCAATCATTTTTTTACTGCCACCAATAACAACAAACAAACTTAGATTACATACATTCTCAGATACAGGAAGCAAAAGGCAGCTTCGAAGGGATAAAATCCCGCTAAATGAAGACACCTGTGATATGATACAACATATAATGAGTAATCTGAGAAATACCAGTTACAAGAATCAGAACAATAGAATAAATAAATGGTAACAAACAGATTAACTAACTTTAATTAGTAGATACTGTATTCACATAAACACACATGTGTTTCTTAAATAACCGTAAATTGGGCAGATTGCGAATTTCCAGAGGCAGCTTATTCCAGCAAGAAGGGCCTACACATTTTTATCTGATTGGATAGAATGCTTAGCTTGTAACGCGAAGCATAAAGGTTTGAGCCTCCCTGAGACGGTTAATGTGTAAGGACCTTGAGTAAGTACTTCACTCACAGTTGCTCAGCGCCATGGGTTGAAGTTTAGTCATTGGACAATGGTGCTTAATAAATACAGAAGTCATAATTCTATTGTTTTGACAAATGGAATTTAATTAAGCCAGGAAACTGAATGAAGTGCTTTGTTTCATTTGTCTAGTTCCAGATGCAAGAGGTTCCGCCGAATTCTGTGTCCATTTGGCTTCAGATACCACAGTATGTAATGATCACAATCGGTGAAGTTCTGTTTGCTGTCACTGGTCTTGCCTTCTCCTATTCTCAGGTAAGACTGGAGTTGGAAATCCTAATCTTAAGCTCAAGATTTCTACAGCGCTCAACGAAAGCTAATTTGCGGGAACCAGCTTATTCACAAGCGCTCAGTCGAAACAAAATCGATTGGCAGGAAAGGTTCTGTTCCAGGTCAAGATCGAACAGGCAGGCAAACAGGCAGGGTATAGTGGATGGTGTTTGGAATAGAAAATGTCATGCCCTGTTGATTGCTGTGGATGTAGGTGCCGCACAAGAACTGCAGAGTTGTTTTGTTTACCAACATTCATTAATTTTTTACAGTTAGTTTTGGGATGGGACAGTAAGTAAGTAATGCATTTGTTTACAGTGTAGTTGTTTTACGGCTGATTTCATTTTGCAGCACAAGTCTCAAAAGATTTTCTACCTTGATGAGGATTTTAACCGCTGATATCTCTAGGTTGATTTACAGAATGCTAACTGCTGGACTAGTGCGGTTCTGTTTGTAATGTAAGAAAACATTTGTACGTTGCCTCCCGGGAGCTGCTTAGCGGAGCTCTGTATATGGCTGTCGGTCAGATAAGAAAGGTGTAGTAATAAGTGCGAGTCAGTAAATCTGAATCATCTGAGCCATGAAACAAGTGTGAACAAACAACTCATGTAGAGTCGTAACAGGGAGTTCGCGCCAAAGGCTTGAACCTGCAGTCGTTGGATGACAGACCCAGCATGCTACCGGACTACCAGCCTAGTTAGCTACATCAGTTAAAGCGTACGTTAAGGCTCCTTACTTGACCTGACACACATTGAGGTCACAATCGTCGCCATGGTATCAGCTGGCCAGGTTAGCTACTTTGGTTAGCGAGTACGTCAAGGCGTCTCTGAGCGTGAGGATGCCGGTTCGCGTCCTGGTCGTGGCTTACTTCAGAGATTTTAATCTCGGGCTAGCACGGTCCGTACACGGGGCTTTGAGTGGCGTGGCGCCCATTCAAATGGGCAGGGGTGGTGAAGGATCTCACCCGATTAATTAATTGAAAAATGAACAGGGTCGAGGCCATATGGTCGCTATGGAAAACGTGTTCTTTTACATTTGTGTTGGTGCACAGTCTTTTTGTTTGAGACTTGAGATTGATTTGTTGGGATTAGGCGCCGGAGTCGATGAAATCGGTTGTACTGGCCGGTTGGCAACTGACGGTGGCCTTTGGCAACGTGATTGATGTCATTGTGGCTGGAGTACACATTCCAAGCCAGGTATAAGAAATTCTTTCTTGGATTCTGTATGAAAATTACCATAAGACAGTTTTATGTGACATTCTGTAATTATGAAATTCTCTTTCTATGTTACCATATGGACTAGTGTACTAGTCGACCCCACATTTTTTCTGTAATGGAAAATTACAGTTCTGTATAAATTTAAAAAGTACAGGATTGTTTAGTCTTTAAAGTCTTCTGCATAAATTTCCGATTTGCTGTAAAAACCTGTTCTTCGATTTTCTTTTCAGGCGGTGGAGTTCTTTTTCTTTGCAATTCTCATGGGACTGATGACATTGATTTTTGCAATAATGGCTTACTTTTACAAGTACGTCAACGATACGTGCGTTGACTCAGACATCCAGTCCAATGACACGCAAGACCTGACATCGTCAGACGCCCCAGTTGCACTTGATCCGATCAAGAACGAAACCGTTGATGAGAAGCACTGAAGATCCACACGCCTTTTAGTTGAATCGCACATAATCGAATGTAAATATCTTCAATTAGTTATATTTAAAGGAGATTAAAGAGGAGTTATCGGCACTCTACCACCTACCATACTGATCTGCATGCCTTTAAATTATTATGTCTTCAGGTATGCCGTGTTTGAATAAAATGCCTCTGTTGAAGTTGTCCGTGGCTTTCGTAAGGTGATCGGTGCCTTATGATTATTCTGGCTTGCCCTTTCTTGTAAATCTTTTGTGCCTTCATTGGATTCCCGATGCCTTCACAGAATTCTTAGTAAAGCTTTCTAGAAGTAAACGTACGCTTTTTTCTACAGCGATCGTATGGCCTCAACCATGCTTACTTTTCAATGAATATATCGGCCGAGATTCTTCTCCACTGGTGCATGTTTGGATGGTCGCCATGCCATTTAAGGTCTGCATGCATGGACTTTGCGAGCCCGAGATGAAGTAAATATGGAATCGACAAGTTCTCGATAATTTGCTTTCTACCTGTGCGATGATTGCCTGAGTAGCATTTTCTTCTTCATCTCTGAAGTGCAGTCACGGTTTCCTGATTATTTTTGAGCACCTGCTTTTCCTGTTAGCTCCGAGATTACCTGTAGTTTGAATCGAAGTCACTTTATTGATTATGAACAGTTTAAGATACATACAGACAGCCTTGTGTACTTTGATTCAGATTTACTGAATAAGTGCTTTTAATAAATAAATAATAAAATAGATAGGTGTCAAAGGGAGGACTCGGAAGGAACAAAATTGGTCCTGCTGTTCAGGGTTGCCTGTTTACATCATAATTTCATACATATTATAACCTCAATACTCATCAGTTTCAGGAAGGCATATGAAGCATAAACATTCAAGTATCGAGATGTAGTCGTTTAGAGAAACTGGATGATTCTTGCCTAGCCTTAAATTCCTGGTAGCAAGCCTGTTAACTTGTTCAACACACGTATCTGTTGATGTGAGTGCGAGCGTTGTTTTGTGTTTGATGAAATGTTTTCAAAGCATCCCCCCAGTTAAATTCTCTGGAATGCAGAAAAATGAACCATTCCAGTGTCAATTTCATGTTACCCATCCCTCCGGATATGTTATGGTTAGGTTTCATGTTACCCATCCCTCTGGAAATGTTATGGTTAGGTTTCATGTTACCCATCCCTCTGGAAATGTTATGGTTAGGTTTCATGTTACCCATCCCTCTGGAAATGTTATGGTTAGGTTTCATGTTACCCATCCCTCTGGAACAGTCTTCTTCCTCCCATACACGCTTTCGTCTTACTCAGGTAAAGGTATATTTTCTTGTTACCTAAGAAGCACCTTACTGTATCTGTTTGAAAACCATATTCACAGTGGTATTGAGACATTCTATCTAGAGAGGCATGTAGGAGCTTTCACTTACATATGAGATATTTCTCAGAGCATTGAACTAATTTAAAGCCATTTGGATCTGCTGGCAAATCTGATAAATCGATGTCTTAGCATGTTGATCTTGTGACATGACAGTTTCTGCACTTTTTCTTGACACAGCTTATGGCTTCTTAAGTCATTTCCTTCTTTTCATTGTTCTGAAGCTCTTCTGGTTTCTGCAGACTAAACGTTCTCGGCAGAATGATTGTTTTGTGCGTGCTGTGATCATACCATCGTGACATTCGGTTTCCATTTGCAAGCAATTTTCTTATACAATTATTACTAAAGAACTGTTTATTTTTAATTTATTTGATGTTATAGTAATTGTTAGGCCTCTTGGTCAAAGCCTGAGAATACTGAGCTTCAGCAGTTTGATGGTTTAAATTATTAAATGCAGCTCATTGTTACAAAATTTAAATACAGTTAAGAAACAGCCAAAACTGGTTTGAATAAGCTAGCCAACTAGGTGATTGTAAGCCAGCCAAACTAAATGTAAGCCAGTCAAACTGAGTGAATGTAAGCCAGTCAAACGGAGTAAATGTGAGCCAACCAACGATGCGAATGCAAGCCAGAGTGCTAAGTGAAACTGTTGCCCATGCTCCAGCCGACACTTTGTCCTCGGAGGAATGTGGGGCACAATGATTAAGCCAATTGTCTTCCTTCAAGTTGGTGGCAGCAAGTTTGTTAGGTTAAAAATTCAGTCCGTCGTTTGATAGTGGCGTGTTGGCGTTGCATCATCCAAGCCATAAGATAAAGTTGTCATGTTGGTTGTTTGTTGTTATTGTTGTCTGTCCTTCTGACAAAGGATCTAAAAACCCTGTGATTGTAAAATCCTAATGACAATGGGATTTTGAGCGTTTCAACAAATTACTATTAGAGATGCTGTGTAAATTAATGCTTAGTAACCTTTGATCTGGATACTTAATTTTGGAACAGTCTTGGCTTTTTATGGGAATGGCAAATAGATAGAATGACAGAAATAGTCATATCTTAGTTCTAGGCCTGATTTTCCAGCGATGTTTACAAATTGCGATTAATTGTTTCTGTGATGTGTTAAATGTTATGAATAATTATGATAACTAAGACCCCATGATATTAAGCAAATATTGGTGCAGGCTTGATCATTTTTTGAAAAATTAGGTCTTTTAAATGCTCATGTTTGGCATTCTTTTGATGGTAAGGACATACAGTTGGCCTTAAAATGATGAACTACATAATGACAATTTGACATTTGATTTTGTTACATTTGTTGTGTGAAAACCTTTGTGGGATTTATGTTGAACTTTCTTTCTGCTGTATAGTCACAGTTATAAATGAAGTATTAAGCAACAGAGTTGCAGCTTTTCCATTCTGAAATCTGTTGTAAATCAAAAATGTTGCTAATTCTTTGCTCCCATTTCAACACATTCTTTCCTTCTGTTTCAACACATTTCAACATTTCAATTTGAAACATTCAATACTTAACACATTCTAGCCTTTAGCCTTGTCTCTACATTCTGCTCAAAGATTAAAGTAACCTGCATTTGCAATTAGTGTGTTTATGACCTTTAAACAATTACACATTAAGCTTCGTAGTTAATGTGATATCGTGTGTTTATTAACGATGAAGCTGCTGATCTGTTAAAATGTTGCAGCAACATAAAGGTACAAAGTTTAAAGTTGGATTATTTTGTTAATATATTAGCCTGCATGTCTGTTGAGTAATTACATCAAAGATCTTGAATATTTAGTTAATCATGTTAAACAACCATCTTGTGCTGTTATATTTTGCTAGCAAATCTGTATGGCATTTGAAATTGTTAATATACAGTTATGCTAATATTTCCAGTTTTGATCCATGTAGACAACTCAACAAGCCTATACAGATAACTGGAAAAGTCACCTCTGGTGGGCCCTTGCACACATGTAGAGCAAAAATGTAATGATATAAAACCAGAAACTCCTTTTTCATAAAATTTATGTAAACTTTTTGTGCAAAAACACAGCGTTAGCTCAGATCTAAAGATAACACTCTAACAACAGTGTTCTCTCCACAGCCACATTCTAACATTTTTTTTCTCATATTTACACAATCCAACCCATCCTGACATCACAGGACTGTTTGACAACCACACCAATCCAAAGACAGAACATCCCCCAGCTTGCACTGAAACTCTTCACCAACCCTTAAAGGATGGAGGGTTGAGTTGGCACCAAGCATCATCGCCTGCCATAAACAATCACCCACCAAAGTACTAACTGGGCTCAGCATTGCATTTTACTTCACTGCACCTTTTAGCATTGCATCATCAGTGCCAAACTGGTGCCAGTCTTCCTATATGTAACAGATGAGACAAAAACATTTCAACTGTAAACATAACATGCATAAACAAGTATATGTCGTGTAACTGAACAGTAAATAAAGGTCACTAAACAGAACAACACGTTGCTAATAAAAATGTATGCTTAAGCTGGACACAAAAATATGCAATAACAAAGCACACAGCAGATGGCACATCCCTGGATAATACGTGTTCCTACCGAGCATGCTAAGACACCTTATAAACAAATACCCCGTACTGACTTGACTTAGCGCTTTTAAATTTGAATGAAACTTTGATTAGAATGGGTCAGTGGGCTCTGACAACAGACTGGTGACTGAGGCTTAGCCACAACTAAGATTGGCTTGGTGTTATCTTAGAGTTAGGTATGTTTGTATATATGTATGATGTATAGATGTATGTATGTATCAATTGTAGATGTTTGCATGTATGTATATATATGTATGTACCTGGATATTTATAAGGTGTATGTATGTATGTATCCGTGAACTTGTATAGCGTGTTTGAAGAAACTCACGAAGGTGCTGCAACATGGCTATCTAGAAGTTCCCAAAAAGGTGCATAGCACAGGTAAAAAGTGCAGTAAATAACTGAAATGAAATACCATATCACTGATCTTCAGGGAAAATGGCACTTAAGAAAGTTGCAGGATTTTGGTAGATTTCCAAGAATCCACTTCTTGTAGCTTCTTTTGATCTTGCAATAAACACCAGCTAATGTCTGGTCATTCATGTACTTTATCAGAGCACGGCTGACTAGACATTACTCACACAGGACTCCACTATTACAAAAAGTGACTAGAATGAGTCAGACTACCATGCAGGGCATCTGGACTCTCCAACAAACCAACGAAAAACCACTGGAACCAATGGCAAAAATGCTGTAAACCACATCGACAACACCATAACAAGGAAATAATTTAACTGTTACCAATGTAGTTCTCAATAAATAAATAAATAAATAAAATTCCACTGGTACTAAAGGAGCTCTTAAGTTTACTTATATGAATGTGTTTCCAATCCACTGGTACTAAGTGACCTTCAATTTCACTGGTACTGTGAAAAGAAGTGAAGTCTCTTAAGCTAGCTCTGAGGCAGCCCTGAGTATGAAGTATTAGCGCCTTCATTTTTCTTGGCCTCTGCAAATGAGAGCAGGTTAACAGTCGAACCTGCAACCGTGTGATCACTGACCAACGCATTACTGGTAGACCAACGTGCAGTGTGGCAAATGTGCCCCACAGCCTAGCTCAATCCCCTCAAACTAGTAGGGTTTTAAGTTTCAATTTTACTAGTACCAGTGCCATTTTCAATATTGCAGATACCAGCAGTTTTCAGATTGTACCAGTGAATTTCACACCGACTCATATTGCCCGAAGTTTCAACAGTACCAGTTTAGCAGTCAGTTTCAGTGGTATAACCCTCGCATTTACTCTTAATACAGAAACCCTCGCATTTACTCTTAATACAGATGACCCTAAGTTTAGCTGGCTTGGGTATAAAGCTAGATGATAAAAGAGTAGTTCTCAGCCTAGCTGGCGCCAGAGTAACTGGTGCAACGGGGAGGATTGTCTTCGACGAGCGGCGGTGGCAGATCACGCGCCCCCACCTGGCTGTTGTAATGTGCGTAGTCTGGGGGTGGGGGCATGTAAACTGTTTCGTAGTAACTTGGTGGTGGAGTAGCGAGTGGTGGAGCCTGGTAGCGAACACACTGCGGTGTCACCTGTACCGATGCCGGAGGGGTTGCAAACGGAGCCGCCCGATGCGAACGAACAAAACTGTGACTCGATTGACGCTGACATCTTGCCGGGTAGAAAAATTCTGTAATGACGTTAGAAGTACTTTAAATTGTACAATTCACGTCATCACATCAACCATGCAGCATGAGGCATTTACTGTGACCAGTCCAACTTAAAATGTATCCTAATTGTAATCCTAACTGTAAACTCAAGATTTTTAGAGCGCCCAACGAAACAAAATCGAAACAAATATTTAGTTAGGAAGGATTCGGTTCCAGGTTAAGATCCAAGAGACAGGCAGGCAGGCAGTCAGACGGCTATGATGGGTGGTGTTTGGAATTGGATTCGCAGGACTGTTAGGGGAAGAAGAGTTGTCTGATTGCAAAGGTCATGTTTGTGACTCGGCTGAATGGGCCTTCAACCTCGGGACCATGGTTCTCATATGAGTTACCTTTACAAGGAGATATGTAAACAAGTGTATTTCCTTTATTGGCTTCATAGGAGTTTGTATAAAGGCATGTAAACGAATGTGATACCTTCACTCCTTTGCTTCTGACAAGATTGTGTAGAGGCACGTACACAAACATTACCCTTTCCTCTTTGCATCTGAAGTGTTTCTATCATTATTACATTTATTATTATTTCTGCATTTATTAAGCACCACTATCTAATGACTAAGCATCAATTGATAGCACTGCGCAATTGTGAGTTAAGGACTTACTCAAGGTCCCTACACAGTAATCATCCCAGGGGAGGAGACTCGAACCCGTACTCTATGCGTTACAAGCCGAGCGCTCTAACCAACTGGCCACCACCACCACAGAAGCCAAGAAATCGGTGCCAATCGTCTAAGCTACCTGATCCGACGTCATAATGGTTGTTGGTCTGAATGTTGTTCATCATGAACATCATCATCGTGTTGCGCCCAGATGTGCTCTGCGATCCAATCAGTCGATGCTGAAAGTAGTGCCGGCGATACCAGTAGCCGCCAAATGAGCAGAAGACCAGTGCCAGCATCACGCACAACCTGAAAGGAACAGCTTCTTATTCACAACAGTTGCAACAACAGTTCTTAAGCTGGTGATATAAAAATTAATGACTATGTAACACACTGTGAATAAGCTGGTTACCGCGACTTAGCTTTCGTTGGGCGCTGTAGAAATCTTGAGATTACAAGATATAATATTTTGTTGCACTGAGAGTGATTCTGTAGTCAGATATAAGCTACCTGATCACACGAGTTCCTGAAAATTGCAGTTATAGCACAGCTCTATCATGCGTGTGGGTGTACTTGTACGTGTACTTATGTATGTACTTATGCATGTATATACGACCATACTGATCTGAATGCTACAAACCAAAAATACCACAGACGGTAAAAGGGTCCAAAATTTTCACAGCACGATGTTCCACAGCAGTGCTGGAACGGTCCACACCTGGAAGGCAACAGTTTATGAATGAAATACCCACTGAATTTGTTTTTTTACAGTGATGTCAACTGATTGACTGACTGACTGAGCAATTGGCTGGGTGACTGACAGGATGGATGACTGACTGACTGGCTTAATAACTCACTGACTGACTGATTGACTGAGTGATCACTGGCTACTTGACTGAGTGACTGACTGACTAATGGAGCAACTGGCCTGCTGCCAGGCTGGCTGCCTGACTGACAGACCTATCAACTGGCAAACTGACTGACTGACTATCTGAAACCTTTCTTGAACATCACATAATAATCGAGTTACTTATAAGATTGAAATCCTACGAGAAATCAAGACCAGTCAAATTTATTGTGTTATATCTTCTACATGTTCGAATACAATCAATCATTAAATAAACAAGAGAAAGTCCTTACGGAAAGTACTTTGTCTGTCCATTGTCAAGAACGAAACAGTATTTAGCTTCCACCTGAAAGACACCAAAACAAGAAGCAAAACCTATCACGTCAGCCACATAATACCTTATTCTTTCAAACGAAACAATTCAGCTAGAAATCAAGAGAGGAGATATATCAAATAAACACGGACAATCAAAGCTTTAATGCCAAGCGATAATTAAAAACAAATTCAACGTAGGTCTAGTATAACAACTAAACACTTGCATTTCTAAGCGAATGGCCCGCTGATCACAAGATATCAAATACTAACCTCAGATATGCAAGACAATACGACAGTTGGCACAAATAACGTCAGTTTAACACGAAAACTATCCATATCTTGCCGTTTCTATAAAAGTCCAAAAATATAAATATTAAACTACTAAAATCAATTGTTTTAGATAAACATTTTTCTTAACATCCGCAAATTGTCTCGTTTCATTCTCGCGAGAACCACATGAGAAAGTAAATAAGTAAGGAGCTGGGCATCGTTAATCCTAATAGGGGACTCTCTGGGCAATTCCATATAGTTTCGCTAGGGGGAACCAGTATGCAAAGTGGTCTAAGCAGCCCTGTTATTGTAGTGAGGTGGATAAGGTCCAAAAAGCAGGGAAGTGCTCAACAAATGTATAAAAGTATGAAACTTAACATTTATGCTGAAAACAACATGCTAAATCCATATATAAAGGGATGCATCGATTATATGGCACCATCTTACTTTAAAATGAGGTCAAATTACACAACTGCAAAATAAAGAAAAAGCATAGAAACATTTAAAGAATGTGCAGAATAAGAACTTGAAACACTTAAACCTGCCCGCCGCCTTTAGTATTACCAGGCTTGGGATTGGCACAGCAACTATGTCTGTGGCAGAGTTAAAGGTTCCTAGGCTTTTCCATATTACGAGTAAGCGTGTGAGGGTAAGTAAATTACTGTAAATTGCTTACTTAGGTCTTGGCAGATTAAGCGAAACAGCGATGACGCGTATAATGATAAAGACATCACTTTGCAATTGTTGCTCCGATGACGTCATCGCAACATAGATGCCGTCATCTTTGGCCGTATTGTTTCGTGCCTTGGAAACGAAGTTCATTTGGAAAATCGACTTGGAAGAGGAGAGTTATTTCGAACAGAAAATTGTCGAAAATCATCGAACAGCAAGAAGCAAAAATTTGAAGTTCGATATGAGAAGCGTTCAAGTTGAAGAGAAATTTACTAGAAATCGAATGATCGACATAAAATTGTCATTCCGAACAGAAAATCATTGAAAATCATCGAACAGAAAGAAGCAGAAATTCAAAGTTAGATGTAAGTAAGAATTGTTCCTCTTAAAGACACAAATCGACCATGAATCTGCCTGACTCCTGGATCTTGACCTGGAACGGAACCCTTTTGCCTAGCGATTTTGTTTTGACTGAGCGCCTGTGAATAAGCTGGTTCCCGCGACTTAGCTTTCGTTGAGCGCTGTAGAAATCTCGAGATTACGATTACGATGAATCCGATGATCGAAACGAATTTGTCATTTCGAATAGATGATCATTGATCATACAGAAATCCGAAGTTAAATGTAAGAACTGTTTAACTTGATGGCATAGTTGATGAACAATTTAGGTACTAATTGATCGCTAGATTTAAAAATCTAATCAAGTCGGGAAACTTTTCTAGCGCCGTAAGTTATAACGCACAAGGCATCAATCGATAGCCACACGTACACTCCAAAGCACATTCCATTTGGACCAGTTGAGATCTCGGAAACCCCTGAGACGTCAAGAAGCCTAATTACTAATTACTAATTAGGCTTTATTTGTAATCTGACAAAAGTCACACCAAGTAAGTAAGTAATGCATTTGTTAACACGCCAATGTCCATCGACTGAGCGAGGAATAGCAGGCATCCATTCTAATCAAAGTTTTATTCGTATTTTAAAAGCGCTAAGTCAAGTCAGTAGAGGGTATTTGTTTATAAGCTGTCATATTTTACTTGCTTTTTAATTCATTGAAGTGGTTTATGGGATCGTGTGCTCGGTAGGGAACACGTATTGTCCAGGGATGTGTGCGCTTATGCTTGTGCGATCATGCCATCTGCTGTGTGCTTTGTTATTGCATAGTTTGGTGAGTCACAGCGGCAAGCACGCTTCGGATCTTGACCTGGAACCGAACCCTTTTGCCTATCGATTTTGTTTTGACTGAGCGCCTGCGAATAAGCTGGTCCCCACGACGTGGTTTTCGTTGGGCGCTGTAAAAATCTCGGGATTACGATTACGATTCGGTGGCGGACTGTCGACTCTTCGTATCACTGGTGATGACGCTTGCAAATGCCTGGACACGAACTGCATAAGCTAGAAGAAGTATTTGTAATCTCCGGATTTCTTAGCGCTCATAAAGCTAAGTCCTGGGAACCAGCTTAGTCACAAATGGCTTATTTCAAAGATTTAAATCTCGGGCTAGCACGGTCCGTACACGAGGACCTTAAATGGCGTGGCACCTATTCAAACGGGCAGCGGTGGTGAAGGATCTCACCGGATGAGCTCACTGAAAAATGAGCAAGGTCGAGACCATACGGTCGCTACAGAAAAACGTGTACATTTAATTTTACAAGGAGCCTAGTGAGAAACAAAATCTTAATCGTAAACTCGAGATTTCTACAGCGCCCAAAGAAAGCTACATGTAAGTCGCCAGAACCAGCTTCTCTACAAGCGCGGTAAGGCAGACGTGGTCTGGTTAACTTAACTCCGTCCCTGTGGCATCCGATGATTATTCGTCAAACAAGTCTGAAATGTGGTGAAAATTGTTTGCGAAGTCAGACACGGTATCTGATCGAATAAAATGATCAGATTTCTTTCGAGATATATTTATTTAGAACAAGAGTAAAATTTTGTTTTGTCGATGAAACATTTAGAGAAAAGACTGAAATTGGAAATAATGAACGGACGGATGGATGGTCGAAAGGGTGGATGGATGGATGGATGGATGGATGAATGAATGGGTGTGAATGGATGGGTGGGTTGGTGGGTAGGTGGATGGCTGAAGGGTGAAATGAAAATGGCCGACTTAACTATATCCTTTATAGTTCTAAGACTTTTATCTATCTTCAAGGAACCCCTACATAAACTCCTCGAGTGATGGACTCGGAGAGACTGGAGGTTCTCCATGCATCGACTCCAGAAACTTGCGGTTAGTCTCCATGGTCGGATCAGCCACAGCCAGGATGACAAGACTGCCATCAATTCCACCTAGGATGACACTCAGTCCATCCTCGGAGCTGGCCAGTGCCGTGATCTCGACGTGTGACTTGTAGTCGGCAATCTGTACACCATCGGACATGCGAAAGACCCGAATCGACCGTCTACCGGAGTGGTAGTACACGACATGCTGGTCGTTGGCGGTGAAAATTGACCGGGTGCTAAAGACGCCTTCTGCCACGCGGGGTATCAGCGTCAAGACCCGGTTCCCCGTCTTCAGACTGAGCACCTCCAAACCCCCTCTGCTGGGCGAGTACAGCCCGAGCCGACCGTCCTTCGTGTGGGTTCCGTTCCAACGGGACAAGGACTTGACGAACGATCGCTTCTTCCAGTCGTAGACGTGGCCGCGATCCTCGCCCATGAAGGCCACGCGGTGGGCGTGCCTCGGCATTGCGACTATACGATGGAAGCCCTTGATGCTGGATAACTTGGGGCGGGACTCCGACAGGAGCGTGCCCTTCTCCTTCATGTAGACCTTCAGGGTCTCGTGTCCCTTCTGAGTGACCCCAACGGCCACCAGGTGGTGTCCGTCACACGAGATGACAACTCCACGAAACGTCTTCATGGCGTATTCAAACTGGTAAATGGTCTCTCCTGATGGAATGGTTCGACATACGCACAGGACCTTGTTGCCTTCGCCTGGACTCTTGCTCAGCGCTAGCATCTGACAAAAGCAGAAACAAGGAATCACACGGTTACTTCAAACCTCGTTCGTTTTAGCACGGTCCGTACACGGGGACCTTAAATGGCGTGGAGCCCATTCAAAACATCATCAACGACCATTACACTGGCCTGGTTAGCTACACGCCCACGTCAAGGCATCTCTGAGGGTGAGGATACCGGTTCGCGTCCCGGTCGTGGCTTTTTTCAGAGATTTAAATCTCGGGCTAGTACGGTCCATACATGGGAACCTTAAATGGCGTGGCACCCATTCAAACGGGCAGCGGTGGTAAAGGGTCTCACCCGATTAATTCACTGAAAAATGAGCAAGGTCGAGGCTATACAGTCGCTACAGAAAAACGTGTACATTTACGTTTACTTTTAGCAATATCCTCTATACCCAAGCCTGACTGATTTTACGGCTTGCTTACCCACTGTAGCCTGACTTCCAGTTTCTCTGACATGTTGGAGTTCGACTAGGCTTCTCCAATGGATGTTGAATTTTGACAGCTGTTTCACTTGAAGCGACCATCGATTGATGCCTTATGCATTGTGATAACGGCGCTATGGAAGTCACTAGATTAGACTGCATAGATACGTGCCTTGGAATCATTATCGTCCAGCATCATCTGAAGCATGTCTGGCTGTTTCTCCAGCTTCAGCACCTTACTCGTCACCTGATCCCAAATCAGGAAGTTCCCAGACTCGGCACTGACCACATACTTCGAATCCTTTGTGACAAGGGCGTGAGTAACGATCGAGATATGCTGGCTGTAGGTCAGCGTCTTCAGCAGCCGTCCGTTCTCAGTGTTCCATACACCAACGCTACTCCTTGTCGAGGTCACGACGAGAGGAGCCTCGCCTTCTTCGTTGGTCGCCGATACGCTGATGCTATCGATGCCCCGCTCCTGTCGGCTGATGGGGTGGATCCTCTCGAGGATGTGTTTGACCGTCCAGACTTTGATGGATTTGTCAATGGAGGACGACACGAGCTTGTTCATCCCATGAGTCACTGACGACAGGGTCAAGATCCGTCCAAAGTGGACGTTCAGGGTCTGGACAAGCGTTGCGTCTTCCACTCGCCACACATAGAGAATCTTCCGAACTGAGGCCACCAACAGTTCCAAGTCTTTGGTGAAGACGACCAAACTGTTTGTGCAGGTTTTGCTGGCAAAAAAAACGAAAAGATCAACAGAATTTTCAACTTCAAATAATCTTAATTTGCGGAAGTATCCGTTACGGTTCTCAGTGAAAAATCTACGTAATGCCTAAATGGAGAAATATTCTTAAATTCTCCCTGACAGAGCATGTGCTAGTTTGCAAATGTCTCTTCTGAGAAAATATACTCTATTCTCACGAAAACTCCTCGTCCTTGTTGGCGACTCACCATCATTTCACCCCTTGCAATCTGTGCGCAAGACTTCCACTCAAAATTGAAAACACTTCTCTTCCGCAGATCCAATACTGATTCTTCCCCTTATCTATCCCGCAGACCCAATTCCACACACCACCCATCGTAGCCGTCTGACTGCCTTCCTGCTTGACTCTTAGATTTTGACCAAGAACCGAACCCTTTTGCCTGTCGATTTGTTTTAGCTAATTAGCGCGTGTGAATAAGCTGGTTCCCGCGACTTAGCCTTTCGTTTGGCGCTGTAGAAATCTCGAGTTTACGATTACGATTACGACTCCGGTGCGGGACATCTTAGCTTTACTTTTAGACTATTTTACCCACTTTGGAATGTTCCGAACACCAGTAGGAAGCTCCATGACTTTCAGTTCGTCGCTCTTGAGGTCCCACGTCTTGAACCCGGGAGCAACGACTCCGACGATGTAGGTCTCGTCGAAGGACAGGACGAGCGAGTAGATCTTGTCTCCACCGTTCTCGATTCTATGATGAACCGTCCATCGCTCGCCGTGCCTACGCAGCCTCTGGATGTCGCCGTCCTTTGAGTCGGCACAGACAAATATTGTCCCTCGATCCTTCGACAGGGCAAAGGCCATCCGGAAGACGAGAGGCTGGACGGTAGCACCGGACGAGCAGTGCACCTCCATAGTCATCGTCGGGTCGTCCTCTTCTTCCCCCTTCTCCTGTTCCTCCTCCAGCTTCCGCCCGTCCTCCCTCCCTTTTTCCCCGAGTCCTTCTTTACCCAACGGTCGGTCCTTCTTCCAGAAGAAGAAACGGTCATCGGTGGAATTGAGGGCCATATGTACGATACCCATTGGTCGATAAACTAGGGTGTCGCTGGCGATCAATCGTCCCTCGAGGGTGTAGTGGTACCAGTCCTTCGGTGACCACACGACGAAGCTGGAACTGTTGGCGGACACGTCGACGATCTCTCTCTCCCCGATCGAAACGTCCTCGATCAGCAGGAAGTCACCGGTCAAGACCTTGGCAACTACGATGACGTTGTTGTTCGTGTAAGTAACAGCTCGACGGTCGTCTCCGGCGATAACCAGGCGGCGCATCAGTCCCTGAATTCCTGGTGACATCTGTCGGAAGACGTCCCCGGTTGTTAGGTCCCAGATGATGAACACGCTCGACACGGACACCAGATAACGCTCGTCGGCCGTGATCGCCACTCCAAACGGTGCGAACGGGTGACCCTCAAGGGAATACTGAAGAGGACCTCCTGGAGTGTGCATGCAGTGGTGGCACGGGACCAACGCGTTCACCATCAGACCGATATCGTCGCAGTCACGTATCAGATCGCGGATCATCTTCTGCCCGTCGTAGTAGGGCAGTAGTCGGCCGATGATCTGCGGACCCAGCATGTCCTGGTTCCTGCCGAGTACCGAAGCGGACAGTCGAAGGGTGTCCGACAAGAGCTTGACGTTCGGGTTGATCTCGAACCCCAGCGCGTCCTCGAAGTCTTCCAAGATCGACTGGAGCGGAAGACAGGTGAGCTTCGAGTGCAGCCAGCTAAAATTGAAGAGGATCTTGCGATAGAGATCTTCGAAGCGTTTAGCGCGGATCAGGTGGTAGGGCAGCTCGCTCAGCTTGCGCAGGTTGTACCGCGTCACCTTCCCCTTGTCGTCTGTGAAGAAGAGCGGCTGTTCGGGAACCTTCCTATCGCACGATCCGCTTGATGACTCAAGTCCGAAGCGCTGGCACTGGAGCTCAGTGTACTGGAACGGCTTTTGGACGCCGCCCCAGATGCCGAGAAAGTAGTCGGCCATGCTCGAGTGCATCTCGTGAAGGACGTTGAGGTTGCGGAAGTACCTTTCGCGGGAGACCTCTTCGAACTCCCTGTGGTACCAATCTATGACGTTGACTCCGTCGGCCTCTCGTTCTGTGAAGTAGTAGGACAGGTCGTTGCGAATTCTGGTCCAGAGAAGAGGCGGGATGCGTCTGACGGGAGGAAGATGGTACTGGTAGACGTCGTTAAGTACCTTGTACCCCGAAAAGAAATCCACAGGTTAAGATTTGTATAATGTAATGTGAATGCAAGTCTGAATGCAAGTCTTTAAAATTCTCACCCCTACACAAAAGCTGAGTAAGGAAGACCAGCTTATCGCCAGCGCTATATCAGAGCAGGTCGGGTTAATTTTTAAAGATTAAGGTCAGGTTAATCTTAAAAGATTAGGGTCAGGTATATCTTAAAATACAGCAAAATTAATCAACAATCTTAAAAAATTAAGGTCAGATTAATCTTTAAAGATTGAATAAGTTTAATCATTAATCTTAAAAGATTAAGTTCACATCAATCTTGAAAGATTAAGGTCAGGTAATCATAAAAGTTAAGGTCAGGCTAATCTTAAAAGATTAAAGTCAGGTTAATCATTAATCTTGAAAGATTAAGGTTAGACTAATCTTTAAAGATTAACCGACCCTTAAAAATTTGACCCGATCCTTAAGGTTACACAATATTTCAATATTGACTCCTTTACCTCACCTGTTCATCAAGCGAGAGCAAGTCTTCCAACTCAGTTTCCGTGAGGCCTCCCTTCGAAAGAGTAACGTATCCAAAGGCATGCGACACAAGGACACGTCCATGTTGGTTTTCGATGCGTTCGAAGAGCTTAATGACACTGTCGTGGATATTAACCGCCAGTGTCGTCAGGTGTGGCTTATAGTAGGACCTCCAGCGACTGATCTCCCCAAAGACCATCTTCGTGAACAGGGGTATATTACACCCTTCGACCACCTGCTGCACGATGCCCCACTGCTCCGCGCTCACGGTGCGATTGGCTCCGGCAAGCCAGGCGCGAATCACAACGATTGCGAGATCAACACCCAGTGGCTGGATGTCGATGAAGCTCGCCGAATGGTCAAGGATCTTCCGGAGACGGTCGAGGATTCCGAAGTAGTTGGACACAACGGAGACGACGAGTTTGCAGTGAGGTGGAAGGCTCAACGGGAACCAGGACAAGTGATGGGCTCCGTCGGCTGGTGACAGCTGGTCGATGGAGTCGAGAAAGAGGCAGATGGGACGGTCGGTCGTGGCGAGGGCAAGGAGGGATCTGAAGTAGTAGACGAGGCGGTTGAGGTCCGCTGGAACGTTCGGGT
Source organism: Norana najaformis (assembly GCA_964023275.1). Taxonomy (NCBI): domain Eukaryota; kingdom Metazoa; phylum Annelida; class Clitellata; order Crassiclitellata; family Hormogastridae; genus Norana; species Norana najaformis. Next base: position 1,978,347 of record OZ029918.1, read on the forward strand.
CGAGGGAGTGGTTGAAGTGGAACCAGATCTGGTTACAGATGCTCGTCAGGAGAGGTATGATGCTGGAACTGTCCGGAGATGTTCCGAGGAACCGCAGGATCATCAGTGGTTCCGTAGTTGTCTCTTCGGCGCCCAGCCAGACGCGCACCTGATCGCGTCAGACAGACAAACGTTTCATACTGCGTAATGTAACATAACTAACTGGAAATTTATTTAACGCCACTTCAGGGCCGAGATCTCTATACTGAAGGCATTGTACACAGGATTACGATGCTAATGATAACGACTGCGAATCTAGTGATAATTTTTTCTGTTTTATTTCTTTGTTACAGAAAGGAAGGAAGCAAGGAAGGCAGGAATGAATGAATGAAGGAAGGAAGGAAGGAAGAAAGGCAGGAATGAATGAAGGAAGGAAGGAATAAGATAAGAAAGTGAGGAAGGAAGGAAGGACGGAAGAAGCAAAAAAGTAAGGAAGGAATGAATGAAGAAAGGAATGAAGGAAGGAAGTAAGAAAGTGTGGAAGTGTAAGTTGACTGTTGCCTAAAGTGCTTTGCGATGGACTTTACATTTTTGTCATGGTTAAAGAACCTGACGTCTTATTCGTTGAAGACCGTATTATTCCCCATTAGTTCTGGGACATCGGGACGGGAGCGTCTAAGATGAGGCTACTTTGAAGCGGCGCTTTACAAGTTTCTGATTACATTTACAATTACAATTGTTCACGAAGGAACAGAAATCTAACAGTAAAACAACCGTTTTCTCTTTTGGACAACAGTTTTCTCTATTTGGACAACCGTGTTCTCTGTTTGGACAACAGTTTTCTGTTTGGACAACAGTTTTCTCTATTTAAATAACAGTATTCTCTTATTGGACAACCGTTTTCTGTGTTTCAACGTTTTAGATGACGATGATGGACAACAATAAGATGACGGGAATGACAGCGTCAATAACATCATGATGAGACGGCGAAGACGAGAACAATGAAGATGATAACATTATGATGATGATGGCGGTGATGATAACAACGACCATTAGTGATGCCTACCAAGCTGAATCCCTTGGCCAAGAGCGAGGTCTTTCCACATCCGCTCTCTCCCCACAGAATCAGAGGTTCGGCCGTTGGTCCAGTTACATACTCACGAATACTTTCTAGTATCTTCAACGGTAATGTAACACAATCGAACATTTCTATAGACCCAGTGCCAGACTAAGAGGTAATTCGAAAAGCCAGGTACGACTGTTCTATTTATGGCGATGACGACATAATGACGTCATGATGACGTCAAAAGAGATCGATGGGACCAAGTGGCAGTGTGATCTATAACTATTATCATGATTATGATGTTAATGATAATGACTACGAATCTAGTGATAATTTTCATCTATTTTATTTCTTTATTACAGGAAGAAAGGAAGGAATGAAGTAAGAAAGTGAGGAAGGAAGGAAGGAAGGAAGGAAGAAGTAAAAAGTAAGGAAGGCATGAATGAATGAAGGAATGAAGTAAGAAAGTAAGGAAGGAAGGAAGAAGTAATAAAGTGAGGAAGTAAGGAAGGAAGAATAAAAAGTAAGGAAAGAAGGAAGGAAGGAATGAAAGACTGAAGAAAGGAAGTAAGAAAGTAATGAAGTAAGGAAGGCAGGATGAAAGGAAAGAAGGAAAGAAGGAAGATGGGAAGAAAGGAAAGGAAGAGGGAAGGAAGAAAGGAAGGAAGGCAGAGGTGAGAGACATGGACGGATGGTGGTAGATAGGAAGGTAGAGACGTCTAACCTCTTCTCTTCCACTGAAGACCTTGCAGAGGCTCTGGCAGGAGTGCAGGTGGTGAAGTGTCTCCCCGAAGAGGCGCTCATAGTAACCGTATCGAACGACCTCGCTGACCCCGCGGTCAACGAGGTCAGTTATGTCCCTGTTATCAGCGATAAGACGAATGTATTAAACTTCAATGCATTCATCATCATCGCCGTTGTCGTCATCATCATTTTCACCGTCATCCGAGAACCCAATGCCAGGACAGTGCCTGAGCTCTCCGACATTCTCAGTCGCTGGTCCAAGGCTTTGAAATTCACTGTCCAGTTCTGGGCCTTCTGCCAATTTCTGAATGTCATTAAACTTAAAGACCTATCTGTTTCAATTTACTTATGAACTGTAGCCTGGCCATCGTGCGTTGCAATAAATTGTAAATTGTTGTAAAATTGTTGTAAATTGTTATTGCTATAAATTGTTGTAAAATTCTTCCTTATCGCTCTTCTCGCCAAACACCATCCACCGTAGCCGTCCGACTGTCTTACTGCCTGACTCCTGGATCTTGACCTGGAACCGAACCCTTTTGCCTATCGATTTTGTTTTGACTGAGCACCTGTGAATATTACCTAACTTAGCTTTCGTTGGGTGCTGTAGAAATCTCGAACTTACGATTACGATTATGATTACGACAATATAGAGGCGTTATAGAAGTAATTAGATTAGAATAAATCAGATCAGATCAGATCACATCAGATCACATCAGATCAGATCAGATCAGGTAATATCAGATCCGATTAGATTAGGTTACCTACCTGTAGAATATCTCACAGAACTGCCGTAGGTAATCGCGGTGCGTGTCGACATCAAGTCCCTCCTCGCGTGACCATTCGACCGTGAAGTGAACGATGTTGGAGTCAGCGAGGCGTGTCGGGAGCAGTTCGTCGCGAAGGATGGACAGCAGATATTCAGCCTCCTCATCCACGTCGCGACCAACCATGTCGACGAAGTTTCTGGCAAACTTGACGGCTGAGACGTTGATGTTTTCGATGTGGCGGATGTAGGCGAGACAGTGCTTCTGGGTGTCAGAGGCGTTGATGACACCACGGCGTACCTCACGCTCCGTCACTGCTCAGGGAAATCAGTAAGTAAAGTAAAGTAACCCACACGATCCCACAAGTGAGACGTAAGAGAGGCGCTTATTTCCTTTTCTTTAGGCCCTTGAGCTGGCAGTGGACGAATCCCAAGGTCTTGGACACGGGGCCAGTGCATTGCAGGACTTGCCGTTTACTTCCCAGCTTATGCCGGTACCAAATTCTACTGCTTGGTGACAGAGACACGGTGAAATAAGGGAAATCAGGCAGAAGAACTAGACGACCGAAGAAATCGTGAAATTAACATCATCATCGCCGTCGTCATAATAATCATCGTTATCATTATCATTTGGTATTATTATTTCTGCATTTTAGCGCCACTGTCCAATGACTAAGCATCAGCAATGGCGCTGAGCAGATGCGTGGGAAGAAGGTCTTGCTCAAGGTCTATACGGAGTACCGTCTCAGGGGAGACTCGAACCCGTACTCTCCGCGTTACCATGTCCTACGAACAATGCGGAGAACCGGGCATCGGTCCCCGTACCTCTTCCATGTAAAGCTCTACCATGGGAGCTAGTTATCATCGTTATCGTTGTCGTCATTTTCAACAACAACATTATCACTGTCATACTTATCGTCATTGGCATTAAACACAACATCAATATCATCATCGTCTTCCTCGCATCATCATCATCATCATCGACAACAACTTTCGTCGTCGTAGGTGCAGCTGTAATAGTCATTGTTGTTTCATCTTCACAGTACCTCTTTGTTGTAATGTAATCACCGAAAGAGTAGAAAGATAGCGAAGAACACTGGTAAACCAAAGAGAGACATACATGTAAAAATGTAGGAGGAACAGTTGAAGGAGAAGCCAACCTGACATAACGTAATTGTGCATTTGTTCCCGATCCATCTTCCTCGCCATGAACAGCTCGAGTGCTCCCTTGCGTAACATGATCTGCATTTTACCCATGATGTCCCACCACGTGGCTTGGTCACGCTCCATCAACTTATGAGTCCTCTGCAGCCAACGTCATTTAAACAAAAACAGTCAAGACTTGCATTTTTTTTATTTTTTGTTTTAAAATATTTTTAAAGTATTTTATTTATTTGAATAGCTGATCACTATTTATTGCTGGCCTGGTTATCTACATTGGTTACAGCGTACGTCAAGGCGCTTCTGAGCGTGAGAATGCCGGTTCGCTTCCCAGTCGTGGCCTAATTCAGAGATTTGGATGCTCGGGCTAGAACGCTCTGTACACGGGGACCTTAAATGGCGCCCATTCAAACGGGATCTCATCCAATAAATTCTTTGAAAATTGAGCAGGGTCGAGGCCATACGATCGCTATAGAGAAACGTGTACGTTTACATTTTATTTTTACAGCATAACAATTAGTATTCTGTTTCATTGTCTGTACTGATCACTATGTAATAGTTATCTTACAGCTAGCCTTAACCGAAATATGTAGGCCAATGGCTCAACCAAGAACAAAGAAGCTATGCCGCTATAAGGGCCGTCCAACTTCAATGAAACACAGTAGGTTTTTTGCAGCAATGTTTATTCTTCTCAAAACTTGACTATTCGGATACAGTTATGGTTTCGGTAAAGTACAAAGCCCTAAAATTCGCTAAATAAATCCTACAATGCATTACACTAGTTCTTACAGAGTTTGTTACATTCAGTTAACCTTGTTGTTGAAGTTAGGTAGGATGGAGCTGATTGGCTGGAGAATGTGAACAGGTGGCACCGCGTTCTCGTCCTTCTTGTACCATTGGTCCAGCAACGGTGCATCAACGCATGACGTGGCAATGACGTCACGCAGCATCTCGAATTCGCTGGCTGGTATGATGGTTGGTATGGGGCGGTATCCGTATTTCTGACCGAGGAATACCTGTGATACCAATTATTTATTTCATCTACTTATTGCACCTACTGAGTGTCAAAGGTCAGTAAACCTGAATCCGAGATGTAAATCTGAATTTAATGGAATGTAAAACAGTAAGTCACCTGGGTTGGGTTCCAGAGAGTTCTTAGTTGCTGGTCCACGGCTTAGGAATTCGTTGCCAAGTTCTTTTCGTTCGATCAGTTCTGTGATGTCATTCAGGTCTAAGCTAAAGACGAATTTCTCTTAACTCGCTTACCCAACGTAGCCTGGCTTCTGATTCCTCTGACCCATCGGAATTCGACCCAGCTTCTCCAACAGTATATGATTTTTGACTGCGATTTTGACTTGAAACGACCATCGATTGAAGCCTTGAGCATCATGAAAACGGCTGTATAGAAGTTATTATATTAGATTAGATCACCTAGAACACACTGTGAATAGTAACTTAGTCGTCTGCTCGTTTTGGCTGTGACTCGATAGCACACTGATTATACTTTTCCCGGACTCCCTCCCGTCCGTATACAAATAAATTTATACCTATATATATATATATATATATATAGATATAGATATATATTGCTACTCTTCTGAATCTTGACTTTGGTTTTGAATGCGCTGTGTTTGCCCAGCACAAGATTGCATTGTCTACGTTGCTAACCAAACGGTCGAATTTGCCTCGAATCGTTTACGCTAACCGTCAACTCACGTCTACGGCTATGCATCGTGCGGCAGGCTACATTCAACCGCCCTCGCTATGTTTACCTCTTCTGGTGTAGTTCGGACGACGCTTGTTGTCTCCCGAACTACGTAATTGGTATCGTGCGAAAGACTGCTTACTACGATCTGTCGTACGCAGGGAACTCTTAACACCAGCTGTGATTTATTTACTTAAGGTCCATACACTTCAGCTTTTGTTGACAACTCTACCGCCGAGTTCCTTTGATCATAGGCGTCTTAGAGGCAATCAATTACTGGACGGGCAGTAATCTGAAAGACTCAATTACGAAATTCGGTTAATGAAATAAACCAATAAGCGGCCAGAAACAAACTGAGGCGAACGACACAGCTTAACCATCAGACTATCATCTAATTCCTACATCATTTAAATAAAGTTATTTATAAATCCCATCTAAGACGAGCCTTGTGGCTGGTCCGCCGCAAGAAAACACACACACATACACCTACACACATACACACACCTACACACACATACATACACCTACACACACATACACACATACACTGACTTACTGTTTTACATTATATTAGTTGTCAATAAAAGCTGAAGTGTAGTAGACTTACTGCTTTACACACATACACACACACCACACACGAGCACTCACACACACATACACACACACGAGCACACACACACGCTCACCTACACGCACACACATACGAACACACATACACACGAACACACACACGCACACACACACACACACATATATATATATAGGCCTTGTGCACTATAAAACTGCTCTGTGGAATTTGTTAGATTAGATCAGATAAAAAAGATGTGTGACTTTGACTTACGCAGAAGTTTGGCCCGAGTGAGAGTCTTTGACAATTGTCGATTTCGTTCATGCATAAGTCAGTTGTCATGTGATCATCTGTTGCTTCGTCTCGAACCCCCCATCGCATATCGACAACCTAAAGATAGGCACAGGTAAGAACAAGCACAGGTAAAAATAATCACAGGTATGAATAATCACAGGTAAAAATAATCACAGGTCAGAATAACCACTCAGCATACTCGAACTCGAATCGTTAGATTACAGACCCAACACTCTACCGCATAGACCACCGTGCCTTAATGCAATTCACTATGGATAGATCTGGAAATTTACATAGCGCCTTTTAACGACCTCTCAAAGCGCAGAGGTGTGCGCCAAAGCCCGGAAAGCAACGGCTGAACCGGAACCTCGCTTCACGGATACCGTCGCCGGTCTTTCACGGTCCATTGAACAAAGATCCAGGAACTCTCGTGTGTCGACAGAGGCGCTGTATTAATTGACCAAACGCAGGGCCGACGCCATAGATTGATTCCCCGTTTGGTCATCGGCTATTCATTGCTCGAGACTGGTTTCCAGGTCCTTCCTTTGCAGAGAACGACCTGCAATCAATCGCCATAGCAGTCCGTCCGTTGAGCCATTCAAGACGCTTTGGATGTAGTTCTGGTCAGGCGTTTGGACTGCAGCGCGAATAATAATCATGATTCATGCGATCGTCGGGAGAATGGTTTTGAGTACCTGTGTACTGAAATGATGAATGACAGCTGCATTGAACAGAGGATAGATGGATAGAGAGGACGAGGAAGAGAGAAGAGAAAGAGAAGAGAGGGAAGGGGCGGAAGACAGAGGACAGAGAAGAAGCAGACAGAAGAGAGATATAGAAAGAAAGAACGAGATAAAGAGAGCACGAGAAAGAAGGACAGAAGATGAAGAGAGAGACGCAGAGGCAGAGACAGAGAAAGCGACCGAGAGAGAGAAAAAACAGTGAGAAAAGAGAGGAAAGACAGGAAAAGAAAGACAGAGGATAGAGACTGTGAAAGATGTATGTTGTTACGTGCTAGTCCTAAGAAAAGGAAATAGACTCGCTTGGGTTGAGATAAAATGTATATTTACACTTGCAAGAGGTTATAGCACATAAACAAAATACCTGACATCAGACAGAACGTCGACGGCTGTTTTGAAGCCACAAGTCGAAGTCTTCACATCAGCGAACAACTTGAACACAAAACCTCTTAGGTTCCTCCAACAGACGGAGGACCTTTACATCAGCTCGTAAAACGGAGTCTTGGCGACTAACAGGAAACAGAGCCACGACGGACTCAGCCTATCTTAACTAGCCAAGCTCAGTCAACTCAAAGAAACTTCCCCCTTTATAAGGATTCTGGGGTTACGCCCCCCAAAGAGACGGCCCATCCTTCAGTCAATCCTTGCATCCGGGTCTTCCATGTGGGCCGACTCTAACAATGTATGTATATAAGCATGCATGTATGTATGCATTTGTGGGATCACATGTTATCAGTTGCTATGCCCTCATATTAATATGTATGTATACATGCAAACATACATTAATATAGGTATGTATGTATGTATGTACGTACTGTACGCATGGTCATCTAACAGACTTAAAGTAGATTGAAAAGGTTTTCTAACATTACATAAAAATATTAGCTGTAAATGTGTAACCTGGAAGTCAAGTCCGTGTTTTTCTCGACAGTAATCTTTGAGTTTCGGATAAACTCCCTCCATCAGACAATTTCTCTCAAGCGTCGTATCTGAAAACAATTCCAAAGACAACCTATTTTTAGCCTGAGGTAATTCATCATTTGTAGACGTCTGCAAACGTTGCAGTTATTAACCTATTTGACAGTAAAATAATTTGACAGGCAAGAATAGACAGACAGACAGACAGACAGATATGTAGACAGACAAACAGGCAGACAGATAGACAGAGAGGCATGCAAGAAGCATAGAAATCAAACTTGTAGGAGTAGAAATATCCGCGCCATTAATTAATTAACTAATTAATTAGTTAATTAATTACTGGTGCCTTACCCGTGAAGGTGGAGCTGGTGAATATTCGAACGACTTTTCGAGCGATGGGTGGTAAGTCGTCCAGATAGCCAGACAAGACTCTGATCAGCTTGTTATCGATCTCCTTTCCAGCGTCTTCCTCCTCTTCCTCCATCAACACATCGCCCTCTTCGATGTCGGACTCCACGGGCGACGGTCCGGCCTCTTCAGGCATCATCCCATCGGCGTCTCCTACGGCCACTGATGGGTCCTGCGCCGCTGCCTTCGTCTCCGGTGCCTGGTCAGCCGCTTTTCCGATGGCCTTCACGTCATTCGAATCGTCAGAGGGTCGACTGTTGGCAGGTGGGTCTCGCCTTCCAGTTCCCGAATTCGTTTTGCTTGTAAATGGGGCGGGTGGCGGCTTCTGGGAAGAGCCCGGCTGTTCCAGTTTGGCAGTACTCGGGATCCGGGTGGAAACGTTCAGATGACTGGCGCTCGGCTTCTTCGGCTTGGAAAACAATCTTCCGGAAGACGATATGCGTCGGCCGCCTCCTTTCGAGTCACCCGAAGCCCGATTAACTTCCGGTTTTTCTTTTTGGTCTGCATTCAACTGCGGTTTCTCTTCAATTTCCGCAAACGACGTCTTCTTCTTCATCTTCGCTTCAGAGCCTCTCTTACCGTTTACCGTCATTCTCTGGGAGTTATCGGCATCGGCGTTGATATCGGTATTGTCGCTACGATTATCGGTGTTACCGTTTTTGGTTGCAGGTGATGTCATCAGTACGAACGATCTGCTCTCGGATTTCTGTAGCAATACACCACTTCCGCCCGCGGAACTTTTCCCGGAAACGGGTAGAGTTGGTTCGATGACCTTCTGTTGCTTTTCCATCGCCAGTACTTTACTATTTCCGTAAGACAGTACGTATCGCGATCCCTGTCTTGCTGTCTTCTCGTTATCGACCCAGCTGTTGCAAACTGGGCAGTACGGGATTCCCTTCGCTGCCACCAGGGTACTCGCCTCCTTCGGAAGCCTCGCGTCACTCGGTTGGATCTGTTTATATGCAACGGGCAGGAGCTGGAGGGAGGACGATTGGAAGAAGGGCAGGTCTTGCTGGTAGGCTTCAAAGAAGGCCAGATCTTGCTTGTAGGCTTCGTTTGAATAGGCGATCGATGTGGTTTTGGGACGATTGAAGGACCCTAACTTGTGTGGGCGTGACCTTCCTTTCTCAGGAGCGGATGAAGTTCTTGCTCGGGGTCTTTGATCAGGCAGTCGAGAATAAGATGACATGCTGGAAGAGAACTGCGATTGAAGAACTACTCGTCTCTAAACAGTCGAACAGTTTATCGTAAACATAAAGTGTGCGGCATGGTGGTGTATTGGTAACACGTTTGGACAATGATCATACGGTTGCGGGTTTGACTCCGTTTAACGACTATAGGCAAGTTGTTTGGTAAAATACGGTGCCTCTGTCACCAAGCAGTAGAATTTTGTACCAGCCTAAGCTGGGAAGTGAATGGGATATCCTATTCTGATTTATCTTCTTCCTTATATCTATCCTGCAGACCTAATTCCAAACACCATCCACCGTAGCCGTCTGACTGCCTTCCTCCATGCCTGACTCTTGGATCTTGACCTGGAACCGAACCCTTCTTGCCTATCGATTTTGTTTTGACTGTACGACTGAACGATTACATATCAGTAAGAAAACTTAGAAAAAAATTGTTATCTCAGCACAGGAAATACAAGTTCAAGTTACTTGCGCTTTAACAGTGTTCATAATAACGCCTAGAAGACTCACCAATATCGAAAGACATACCTTCTGAGTTACTCCAGATTCGAAATGAGTCAAATGAGTCAAATAGGTAGATATTATTCTACAGCAGAGTCAGGTGTAGGCTAATCACCAGGTCAACGAAAAAGCTCGCAACGACAATTTTTACGGTCGGGCGTTGAGGTCCCGAGCGCTGGCAACGATGTTATTGGTGCTTAGCGAAGATCATTACAGGACCCGTCCACAGAATCAGCTCGATAAACGCGTCCCATTGATCGAATTGCGCAAGGTATGATTTCGTAGGCCGTGGACGCGTTAAACTACACTAGCGCCACCTACGCTTCGATTGGCAGTGGGATTTCGTCGTCAGATATCAAATACCGTAACGATTGCGATGTTGTCTGCTGGGCAGCAAACGCCCTGGGTTTTCGGCAAATACGGTCAGGGAAAAGAGTTTATTTGCTTAGGCAGCAAATTGAAACCAAGTTTTCCTCTGTGTTGTTTAAGGAAGGACTGTATTTGCAGTTAATACAAACGTGTCACACATCGTAATATGTATGTGTTTGAATACAATGTTGTAGTTTTGACTTGTGTATTTTAAAAGCTGTATGTGCAATATACTGTACATGTTGACTGCGGCTTGACTTTGGTGCGCCATCGATTGAGGCCTTGTGCATACATCGGCACTATAAAAGTTGCTATTTAATTAATTAATAATGGTAATAATAACAATAATAGCAGCAGCAATAACAGCAGTATCAGCAGTAAAAAAATAATAATCTTAGTTGAAGGACTTCACATCTAGAGAACTCACCCAAGCAAACAGTCGGAGTCCTAAAATCTTTGGCACCGTGGCCAAAAAAATGCAATATCCCAAGGGTGGTTAGAAAATCCATGTACTGTAGATGGAATGAGACGTTGTGTTCTTTGTCGGTTGCTGTTATGACGGGGATTAATGTGGTTATCTGACTGTACAGCATTTTATGGCGAACCCTGTTGACGTCCCAAAGCCAGTGGAACGAATTCAATCAAGCGATTAAGAACTCTCTCTCTGTCTCTCTCTGTCTCTCTCTGTCTCTCTCTGTCTCTGTCTGTCTGTCTGTCTCTCTCTCTGTCTCTCTCTGTCTCTCTCTGTCTGCTCTCTCTCTCTCTCTCTCTCTCTCTCTCTCTCTCTCTCTCTCTCTCTCTCTCTCTCTATCTATCTCTCTCTCTGGTAATCTTGCATCAGCTACGGTGATCTCACTTCACTTCACTTAAGGATTAATTTGCACAGAAAGATTCCCATTTCGCAGCAATTCTTCTGGGCATTTGCGAGGCATTGGAGCGAATCAAACTTTAGCTCAGGGATGAATCGATCATATTCTGAATAATTAGGTTATTACATGGAGATATCGGGCAACACTGCCAGCAGAAAACTGTTGTTCCATCTCGGTTAACTTCTCGACACGTCCACCAGGGTCCGTCTGTAGCTGTTAGGTCCTTCAACTAAGTCTTCTGCAGACTTATCTGCAGACATTTATAGTAACCTTTCGCCAGCCTTTTGCTTTTCAAGTTCTATCAGTGCAACTCAGTCAATGTTGTAAATAAATAGACAAACAAACAAACATAGCCCAATGTTAACCCCAGGCTAACCATACATCCAATGTTCCCTCTAATTATTTTTCGTCGTGCGCGCACTGGCCGACAGCGTGAGCAGTGACATTTGAGATTTGAGCTATGGTCCGTGTAAGAACGAATATCTTTTGGGCTTAAACTAAAAGGCTATAAATTTGCATTTTATTGAAATAACAGATGATCAGGACAAGCTAAACTTATATTAAGATTATCTCTAGTTTGTATTTTCGATCGTCCATACAGGACATTAAAGCAAAGACTTACTTTCGAGTTTCGACCATTCCTACCCTAGTCTGCATTTGTACGCATTTGGCATTACCTCCCATCTCTATTGCCAACGTCCGCACTCCAACGGAGCACAAAGCCCTATTTTTCTTGCAGGGCTAACTGAGCTATGTAGTTGGTTACTTTGAAAATGCTGCAACCAGAAGTGGGATGTAATTAGATCCAACGCGGCACGGACTGTTGTCGGACTGATGTTTAAGGCGCAGAGTGTACTGAAATAACAAATTGGATTGGGGCATCCGCATTGGGCATTGCCCCTCCCCTTGTCTGGATTTGGGTGACCTCTCCTTTCGCCCTTTTCGAATTCCTTAATGGTCGACCCTTTGTGCAGTTGCCAACGATTGTACATATGATCAGGTTGATTTCTTCCAAGGCACGTCTGTTAGGTTTAAAAAAACCTGTATGGTTGCGTCCTGGAGCATCTTGGAAATCTAACAAATCTGATTACTTCTATAACGCCGTTATCATAATGCCCAATGCATCAGCTGTTGGTCGCTTCAAATGAGAAATCGTAAGCAAAACCATAATCCATAGGAGAAGCCAGGTCGAATTCCTATGTTTCAGAGCAACCAGAAGTTAGCCTAAGTGGGTAAACGAAAGAGATGAGTCTTAGTTATAGACCTGAATGACATCAAAGAATTGACACAACGAATAAACGATTGCAGAAAATGCCGCTTATCTGTATTCCGACTTTCTGCAAGAGAATCGACATAAATTTTGTGTCAGGTGTCTCTTTAAATATAATCCAACTTATATACACTCTATCGTTCACCACGGATGCAGTTGTTATATTGACATGAGCGTTAGCTTTCGCGCAAAATTTTCCCACCCACGAATAGACTACAAAGTCTCGTCACTTACCTACAACACACTTCATGCATCCCAACCACCCTATCTTCGTCACTTATTTACAATCCAGCCACTCCGTTAAACTCGATCCCCTTCTGACCTAACACTTCTCCGCCCTCCCATCACCTCACCCTGATTTAGAAATCGCTCCATAGTCATAACTGCTCAACATCTCTTATTAATAAACTCCCTCCAGAATAACGACAATTATCTGACCCATCATACAAACTCACCATCACTTCACCCCTTGGATTCTCTGCCCAAGTCTTTCACTCAAAACCAAGACACTCCTCTTCCGCAGATCTTATCCTGATTCCTCTTCTTCCCCTTGTCTATCCTGCAGCTCCAATTCCAAACACCACCCACCGTAGCCGTCTGATACCTGCCTGCCTGCCTACCTACCTGCCTGCCTGTCTGCCTGCCTCTTGCATCTTGACTTGGAACCAAACCTTTTTTGCCTATCGATTTCCTCTTGACTAAGCGCCTGTGAATAAGCTGGTTCCCGCGACTTAGCTTACGTTAAGTGCAGTAGAAATCCCGAGTTTACAATTACATTTACGATCACGCTTGTAAGGATTTTCTCAAGCACAGCCACATATTGCAAACAACGTAGGCCTATTAAAATTTGTCACGATAGGTAAAGCCTCCTTCAATACCACGGTTTGCATTCTGTATCCAGTGACGGCAATTCAGTCTCGATTTTATTCGTTTAACCATTCTGCCTTAAACAGTTCACAAGTTGTTTTCCAAGCCAAAATTCCGCTGCCGAATACTTTTTGTCTTGACAATTTATTTAATCGGATACGGTCGAATATAAAGAGTATTGAGCTATAAAGTCAAGTACAATAGTCTACAAGAATATAAAATAAGCCTACTAACCAACGGTTTCTGTACTATATAAACAAAGGGCTACTTACATAGCAGACCGAGTCATACGGTATATCCGCGACCACTGACCAGTAGATGGAGGTATCATTCATGCTTTGCCCCTGGATCAAGCATCCCTCATAAAGAGGCTAGAGTTCAGAGTTCAAACAGCGCGCGCACCGTGAGACTGATGACAACTAGTGACCAGCTGTTTGGCCAAATGTATTATGTGGACCAAGCGGGAAGGAATTTTCACACCATGGGCGGCCATATGGCTTTGCAATATAGGGTATATAAAATTTCGCCGTCTGAGCTAAGTGGGGCAACTATGCCAGAATCTGTAACAGTGAGCTGAATTTAACTTTTAAGTAAACGGAACGCTGACAAAATGTGTGCGCTGACAGAAAATTGTTGTGCGCGCTGTCCTCCAAACTTGTGCGCGCGCGCGCACGCGCGCAGCTTAGAGGGAACATTGCATACATCTAGTCTAAAACTAAAATCTAACCTTAACATTCTAATCTAACCTAATCTAATGACTTCCATATCGCCGTTATCATAATGCATGAAGCATAAATCGATGGTCGCCTCAAGTGAAATCAGAAGTCGAGCTACCGTGAGTAGGCAACACTAATCCTAACCCTGATCTAAACCTATCCCCTATCTGTAATACTCACCATAGCCTATACCTAATCCTAACCCTAACCTAACTCTAAAACCAGCCATAACCAATCTCTAACCCTAACCATGCAAAGTCTAACCATAAACCTAACCCTCCTCCAAAACCAAATCTCAGTCTGTTCTCAACCTTCAAGATTTCAAGTCACGGATTGTTTTCAGCACCCACAAAATGATTATAGTTAGGCATCACTGACTGTCGTTCACTCAGCCGGAACGATCAATGACTGAACCGTGACCGGCACCAGCTCCACGCGCCACCGACCATGCACTCACGGTCGCATGTCGGCTCCTGATTCCAGTTTCATTCTACAGCTGAGAAAGTAAAATTGCAATCAGCTAGACCTTGTCTCCATCAACATATCGATTCCGATCAATCGATCCGATGCAGAAATCACTCAGTGGCGAGCTTCGAGTCTCTTAATCGTTTCAGCACTAAAGCGAAATCGATTACTCGATGTAGTGCATGTACTCTAGTCAAATCACTACTAATTAGCATTTCTTTGCAATGACTACTTCTCCAGCTAACCGAGGATCATTTGCTTAGAAGATGAACTTCTTGTTGGTTTTCAGTTAGCTTTGACATCAGCTGTAGGCTTTCGAGAAGCTACTTAGAGCGCGCTGTAATAGTATGTAGTCACGTTTTTGCATTACGTTATCGTAATCGTAATCGTAAGCTTGAGATTTCTACAGCATCCAGCGAAAGCCAAGTCGAATCAGCTAAATCACAGACGCTCAGTCAAAACAAAATCGATAGACAGGAAGAGTTCGGTTTCAGGTCAAGATCCAAGAGTCAGGCAAGTAGACGGTCGGACGGCTGTGGTGGATGGTGTTTGGAATTGAACCGGAAGATGAGATCAGGGGAAAAGGAAGAATCATTTCAATACATACTGTCTCATTATCGTAATCGTAATTCCAAGACTTCTACAGCGCCCAACGAAAGCCGCGCCGCGGGGACCAGCTTATTCACAGGCGCTCAGTCAAAACAAAATACATTACATTATATTAGAGCTTCAATTGCAGTTACGGTAAGATTGGAGTGATAAGAACGATTAATGTTACTACTGGACGTCAGTCCTTTGCTCTTTTCGCCAACTTCATCCCTAAAAGAAGTCGCAAATAACAAATGTCGAAGGCACTCTGATTGAGCCTTGATTGAGAGGATGTACCGTCCCGAAGACCAGCGAAGCACATCAGTAACAATCCGATTGAATCGGATAAATCAGGATGGAGCATGTATACAAGAGCTCGACCCCGAAGCTCATGAGAGGAAGAATTGTTTCGGTCACAAACAGGACATTTTTCATTTTTCATTTTAAAGTTTCTTTTTCGTTTGAGAGTAAAATGTCGTAGAATAAAGTCCTATATAAAAATATTGTATAAAAATGACGTAGGCGGAAAGCGATCTCGTTAATCTTGTTGGCAAAGAAAATTTGGGACCCTGTATTATATACATGCATACATACATACATACATACATACATACATACATACATACATACATACATACATACATACATACATACATACATACATACATACATACGTACATACATACATACATACATTGTTGGCAAAGAAAATTTGGGACCCTGTATTATATACATACATACATACATACATATATGTGTGTGTACGCAAATAAGCGTTTGCGCGCCTGTGTTATATATAGTAGTAGTTTCCAATGTTTAACGACATCTTACGACAGCAATGGCCGTTACTTCGGTTGGAAGAAATGCACATTTGTCACTGTAGATCTAAATTTCATTTATATATGATTATACGTCAGAAACACAACACTTTGCTGCAGATGCTTTTTCAGTCTCTACGACGTACAGGATGGTTGGATGGATGATGCATGTATGTGTGTCGTAAGGGTTCATTCAAGAGGCATCTGTGACCATGCGATATGTTTCTGAGACTTCAGGGGTCTGCTTTTCTTGAGAATAAGCAGCCAGTGACGTTGCTTTTATGCTTTCGTCTGTAGCCATTTGGACTGTGATGAGGAGGAATTTGAGGAGGAAAAACAAAATGAGGAGGAGAAGAAGAAGGAGAAGGAGAAGAAGAAGGAGAAGGAGGAAGAGAAGGAGGAGGAGGAGGAGAAGAAAGAGGAGGAGGAAAAGAAGGAGAAGGAAAAGGAGAAGGACGAGGAGAAGGAGTAGAAGAAAGAGGAGAAGGAGGAGGAGGTAAACAAAAGGGAGGAGCAGGACCAGGAAGAACAGGAGAAGGAAGAGGAGAAGGAGAAAGAGAAGGAGAAGTAAGAGGAAGGGGAGAAGAAAGAGAAGGAAAAGAAGGAGAAGAAGGAGGAAGAGGAGAAGAAAGAGGAGGAGGAAAAGAAGAAGTCGAAAGAAGAGGAGGAAGAGGTGGAGGAGAACGAAAAGTAGGAGGAGAAGCAAGAGAAGGAGCAGGAGGAGAAGAAAGAGGAGAAGGAGGAGGATGCAACGAATCTGCAGATCTCACTGACTTTGATATTTCCAGAGAAATAATAACTCACGCGCTTTTCTTTGCTGCTTCAAATGCACAGAACATCCAGTCAATGCGTACATGTTTTCACAGATAGACTCATATGCATATGGATCAATATACATGTATCGACATACACACACATATGGTTTGTGAGAGGTTCCTAAAAGGCGCTATATAAATGCTTTGATACCAGCATACAAAGTAACACGTACACAAACACATGGACATACGTAATGTAAAATCATTTTCATCATTGTCATCATCATCATCATAATCATCATCATCATCATCACAATCATCATTATGTTAATCAATGTCATCACAACCACCATCGCCATCACCATCACCACCACCACCACCATCATCATCATAATAATAACAACAACAACAACAACAATAATAATTATTATTATTATTAAAATTATATAATTATTATTATTATTATTATAATCATCATCATCATCATCATCACAATCGTCATTACCGTAATCGTCATCTGCTTGCCTCTCAATGTAAGAACCAATAAAATAAAAATAGCTTGGATCCGATGACATCCTTCACCACCGTTGCTCGTTCGAATGGATGCCTAGGTACAGACCGTTCCAGTCCGATATTCTGCACGTGATGTATTATGCATCCCGGGATTTAGATTAGCAGATCCATGGCTCGGATCAACGCCGTCGCCCAAATGTCATAAACCACGCCCTTAATTTATTCATTAGCTACAATTTCATGTTGCAGTGGTTTCGGTAGTTGCTACATCCGATGAAGTTTCGCTCATACTCGACAGAACATCGTGTTTAACGATCTGTCAAGCTCAAGAACAACACGTGATTTAGTCTACTTGCACCCAATCGTGGCTTATTTCAGAGATTTTAATCTCCGGGTAGCACGGTCCGTATGTGGGGACCTTAAATGGTGTGACGCCCATTCAAACGGGCAGCGGTGATGAAGGATCTCACCCGATTAATTCACTGAAAATGAGCAGGGTCGAGGCCATACGGTGGCTATAGAAAAACGTGTACATTTTACAATTTTATTTTACTCGAATGCAAGCAGTTTATTCATGTTTTCACAAATCCACGTTATGTATGTATATGTCTGTATGCATGTATGTTTGTATGTATGTACGTACGTATGCATGTATATATGTCTGTATTGTATTTCATATAGCGCCGCTTTAAGAGAAACTAATCTGAGGCGCTCTCTGCGCTAGCCTTAGCGATGTTTAATGTCGTTAGGAACACAACATTCATCCATTAGCAAACACTGCTCAGATAACTAGAAGAGTCACCGCTGGCAAGCTCCCTCACACACGCAGAGCCCAACCAAGCGATTACCAACTAGAGTTGATAGATTACAGAATGTTCGGAGTTCCTGAAGCACGTTGGATCGAGGATGAGGAAACGACGATGGGTGAAGTGATCCGCCGCCAATGGCTCACGGTTGTCTCACCGTCCAGCGGTCCCTCGCAGATAGAAGGCGACCGAATATCCTCGAACCGATGGATATGCGCTGGACAGGCATTCGTCGCCCGCCAACCCTAAGGTAGTTGAACCACTCCTAGGTTGACGGTCGGTGCCGCTACAAAGACTCTCTTCGTCCTTCCTCCACCGAATTCATGATTTCCCGGCGTGGACGGCGCACGTAAGTCTGATGTTAGTCTGAGGCTTGACTGTCCTGCTGGAACCATGTTCCCTTCATCGGTAGGTGGACCATTCCAGTCACAGAAAGTCACGATAACAAGTAACAAAAACCGACCTTCGGTTCTGTCGGTTTTTGTTACTTGTTATCGTGACTTTCTGTGACTGGAATGGTCCACCTAGCGATGAGGGGAACAGGGTTCCAGCTGTGTTGAAAACGAAAAATAATTCCAACACGCGGACTCGGCAACAGTAGAAGTCCAAGCTGTCGGAATTATCAAGCAAATTTCACGTTTAGACAATATAATCAGTCAAAATGACATATAGGCAGCCAAAGACAGATAAATATATGTATGTATGTAGGTATATGTGTATGTATGTATGTGTGTATTGCTTCCTTTATTGCATTTATCAAAATCTCAGTCCTATAAATGCGAAATCGCCACAATTCTGTTTGAAATCATTAGTTTTTGTTTACCCCTTTAATCGTAGGACACTTAAAATGTCTTTAGAGTTAATGACGTCATTCAGTTGCCAGCAGTGACGTCATTCGATGCGAGATCTTCACAAAGTGACGTCGATAGCTACTCAATATATTGCTAAGTCTTTGTTTCTGACGTTTTGTCCAGTGATGCGTTAAAACCTTGCAGAGCATTTGAATGGTTCAGAATTATAGGGTTGATCGTGATTGGTTGGCTTGCAGCGTTACCATTGCTTGATTGGTTGGCTGTAAATAACTGGGTCATAAAAAACAAGGTCGATCGTGATTGGTTGGCTTACAGTTTTGCCATTCCTTGATTGGTTGGTTTTAAATGTAAAAGCTGGTTGCTATGGTTTCCATTCCTAATTTGCATTGCTGATCCAGTTTTCTGCCTCTTGATTGAAAGGGCAGTCTCTCCCTCTTCACAAGCAGAGCCACGAGTGACGACAGTTTAAAAAAGTCAGTTTTATAATGTCAATGACCTGACGTCAATTTTACGACGTCAATGACCTGACCTCAACTTTATGACATCAGCAGCTCAGCCGTGTCAGCCGCGTCCTAGCTTGCAGCCTTTGCATTTCAATGGGGCCCGGTCCGTCCCTAAATCCAACGGCCGAGGCTCTCCTGGCGGGGAACGACGATCGGCGTAGCTGGGACTGGCCTTGAAGGCCCGATCGAAGGGAGGAGGCGAGGTTGGTCGACTGGGCCCCCGTGTCCTTCTCGTTGGTCGACCGGCAGGTCACATGACGTCGGATATGCTCGTTGAAGATGAGACAGATGAAGGGATTGACACAGCTGTTGAGACTTGCCAGATCCATGATAAGCACAACGAGTGCCCGGCCAGAAACCGACGCTAAAACCAAAACAGTCGCCGAATACAAAGATGGCTGCCATCCTCATTGGCGGCGCTAGGTTTCCCTACATGGGGGTTATTCAATTTTCATGTTAAAGTCGTGTATCACATCAGCAGCAGCAACTGAACTGGTTAGTTATCGTAATGACAGCTTAATATAGCGCATCTTCAAAAGGAAATTTCGTCAGAGATGCTTTTATTAATAGTCAAACAGTGTGTTTAAAACAAAAAAGGACACAAATCCCGCGAAGCACCGAGCTACCCTATTTCTAATATAGCCTACATTTCAGGGGGTCTTAACAAAAAGAGGGAAGCGCTTCCCAGGGGCCATGAAAATCTTCATTTCATGGCCGCTGAAGGATCCAGAAAGCCGTACTTAACTTCGACCCTCCCACACATTTTTACTTCATTTTACTCAGCGTATTTTGTTGACATTTTCAGTTCATCAGAATTTTTCACGATTTTTTTACTGTTATCAAAGATTTAATGACATTTTTAATCTTAGCGAGTAACTTAAATGTTGAAAGATGCTACAATTTTTATGACACCCAAAGGCAAAGGGGTCACTTGGGGGGGGGGGGGGTGGACCCCGACCTCCCTTTAGATCCGTCACTGATCGCCTATGAAAACTGGGTGGGTGCTCGAATCTTTGG
Source organism: Norana najaformis (assembly GCA_964023275.1). NCBI lineage: Eukaryota > Metazoa > Annelida > Clitellata > Crassiclitellata > Hormogastridae > Norana > Norana najaformis. Next base: position 1,998,749 of record OZ029918.1, read on the forward strand.
CTGATGGATAATACGTCAGATGAGATATTTTCGGTCTTCCGGCAACCAGATCTTTACTCTGTCGATGGCATTTCTCGACAACCCCTCAGACTTGACGCAGCGCTTATTAATAAGCCTAAGCTCATCTGTCTCTTTCCGTCTCTGGTCTCCTGGCAACTGGAGCTTTTTCTTCTAGCGATATCTCTGGATATCTTCTCTGACCTGACGCAGCGCTCGAGAATAACCTCGTGGTGCCATGCGCTTAGATATCCAGGCCGCTCTTGAAGAGGCTGGTGTTCTTACTGACCACTCTAATGTTTCAAGAAAAATAGCATCTCGAGTGTTTCCTTTGCTACTTCGGACGCAAAGCCATCGAGTCTATGTACATCATTCGAGTGAGTGATTGCTATTGCATTTCTTGAAGACAGACGCCTATAATAACTATGGCAAAGTCGTGGAGAAACAGGTCTCTGGGTTTTTGTTTGAAACCAGCACAAGGGAACCAGGCTCGAACTGAGGAAAGATTGAATAAATTCCTCAGCGATTTACTGAGCGAACAGAGAAAATGAATTGGCGAATCGTAATCTAAGCTAAGCGCAGGGCACCAGCTTATTCACGAGCGCTGCGTCAAGTCAGTGGGGGTCCAAGGATGCCATGTCAAGAACCAAGTCCGGTTGCCAGAAGACCAGGGATAGAAGGGGAGAGGAGCTGTTGGGGTGGGTTGTGGTTAAGCTGAGAGAAATGGGAACGTAGCGGATTTGATGGATCAGGGTGGGATTTCTTGAAAAGGTGAGACGAGGGCATGTGTTCGCTGAGCTATTAATCTGCGTTGTAGGCCTTTAAATTGTCTTCCTTGCATTGAATCGCATCACATAACGTTAAATCACTTTCTTCAACGACCTATGAACAGTTGTTGAATGAATGGTTTAGTGAATAACCGAAAGAATTGCTTGTGGAATAGCCGACTTTTGCTTGTGGAATAGCCGACTTTTGCTTGTGGAATAGCCGACTTTTGCTTGTGGAATAGCCGACTTTTGCTTGTGGAGTAGCCGACTGCATTGCACATTAATTATCAACTGAGTCTCAGAATTGAAGAAATCATTGCAGTTCAGTGAAATAATGAAAGGAGGAAAGAAGGAACGAACGAACCCATTAGTCGGATGAATAGAAAGACAATAGGAACAAAAGCAAGACAAACCAGATGCGAACCACACTAGACTGATTAATTAGCCTGAGATGTCATCTGTGGAGACAAGAAAGCTTTTAGTAGCTTTCAGTGGTTTGTCTCTTATCTTTCGGAGCGAGCCTGTCTATACCTGTCAGCTCTTGGCAAAGGACCTGGAACCGAACCTGACATACCTGCCTCACCGCTGATTCCAACGATTTTGGAGAAATCTTGAGATTACGATTACGATTACGACTCGAAGATGGGCTGTCTTCGACAGGCGCCGCATAAATGTGATATTAAAATTACTATTACGATTACCAATCCTTCAATAAATCCATCAATTAGCCAAACAGTTAGCAAGTAAGCAAACGAATGAATGAATGAATAAACGAATGGACGAACGAATTACTTAATGACTTAATTAATTAACTAATTAGTGAGTGAATTGATGAGCGAAATAATCGAATGAATGAACTAGTATATGAGCAAGTGAATCGGTCAATCAACTTCACCTTGATTGAATCGACACGGATTCCAAGCGACCAAGATCGAGCAAAGGAAGAACGGTCCCCAGCAAAAGAAGTAACTGACGACAATCGCCAAGGTCAGCTTGACCGTTTTGACCTTGGCCTGTGACATGCGCTGCAAGTGCATTCTGGGAAGACAATCTTCCGCTTCCACTTCCACTTCCGCTTCCGCTCCATCCACCCGGACAATCGGTCCCAAAAACGGACATCCGGGCTTCTTCGACCTCTTGCACAGGCGGCGAACTCCATCCCGTTGACCCCGGACGACCTCTGAACCCACTGCCGGTTGCGCATGCGCGCTGTTCCTCCAAACGACGAGACAGATACAAGTGTTGAGGACACCGATGATGACTACGGGCGCCAAATAAATCGTTACAGCATAATAGACCGTGTAGAAGACCCGATTCTGTCCGCCCTCGATGACGTAGCGGCAGAAGGCCGGCTGGACGCCATCCACGGAGGTGCTGGTCAGGACGAGGGCCTGTGGAATGGCCAGGACGGTCGACGCGAACCAGGCGGTAGCGACGAGGAAGGGTTGGCGGGCGACGATGGAGGCGTGGAAGCGAAGGGGGTGACAGATTGCCAGGTAGCGATCGATGGAAGCGGCGATCAGGACAAAAGAAGAAGCATACATCGCAAGAATCTGCAAACAGCGAAAGGAGCTATAAAATTGTCTCTCGCCGGATATTTATGCAGCGCCTCTGCAAGTTGGCGATAAGGCGCTGTGCAAACATCCGGATAAAGACGTCGGGTAACGTAACAGAGTTGTAAATTTAGTGATTATACTTTGTAGTCAGTAAGTGAATCTGTATGAATGAGTATGTATGTATATGTATATGTATATGTATATCTATGCACATAGACCGATCATGTTAACAGTGTCTCCCGCTCATGCTTTTACCACCTTCGTCAGCTTCGTACCATCCGCCGCTCCCTCTCCTTTCATGCCGTTACTACTCTAATTCATGCCCTTATCTGCACCAGGGTGGACTTTGGTAACGCTATCTTTGCTGGACTCTCACTTGCCAATATTTCCAAGCTTCAATCTGTTCTCAATGCTTCTGCCCGTCTTATTGGAGGCGTCCCCAGGTATGGCCATATAACTTCCTTTATATAGGACACTCTACACTGGCTTCCCATTCAGCAGCGTATCCAGTTCAAGATCCTAACGCTTATGCGTAATTGTCTTGTTGGCTCTGCTCCATCATATCTTAGGGACTTCTGCATTTCGGTCTCCTTGGTTCCAGGCCGTAGCACTCTCCGGTCGGCCTCCCTTGGACTTCTGACTGTCCCTCGTATGCGCACTGCTACAGCGCAGTCTAGAAGCTTTGCCTATGTTGGACCCAATAGCTGGAATCGCCTTTCCCGAGAGCTCCGGCTAGTATTCCTCAGTTTGTCTCTTCCGCAGTTTCGCAAGCGCCTGAAGTCTGTATTATTTGCCAGTGGTCTCACTGGTTCGGGTCGGGAGCGCTTCTGATGAGTCTATCCTTGAAGTGGCGCTTTATAAATGTCAGATTACAATTACAATTACAATATGTATACATATATGTATATGTATGCATCTATGCATATATGTATGTATGAATGTATGTATGTATGTATATCTATAGATATATACATACATGTAGGTATGTATTTATGTATATATCTATAGATATACATAAATACACACATACATACATACTCATCCTTCATCCATCTATCCATCCATCCAACCAACCATCCATCCAGACATACATACATACATGCATTCATTTATGCATGCATTCATACATTCACACATAGATACATGCAAACATGCATGCATACATATCTTGCGTTTAGGACCTAATCATATATATAAAAATAAAATACGATCAGGCCATATGCATATATATATATATGCATATGGCCTGATCGTATTTTATATATATATATATATATATATATATATATATATATATATATATATATATATATATATGATCAGGCCCTAACTGGAAGATCCTTGGCTTGAAGTGTCTTCCGGAGAATCGCAAACAGTGCCATCGTATCCAATATTGACGAGAAGAATGCTTCGTCAGCCTTTTTGACAGACTATCTTGAATACTCAATTGTAAGCACATATTGCCCGATCTCACAATGCCTTCCTTATGCAACACTTTCCGTGGACTCCCACAATCCAGAAATCACGAATACTACGCCATCTTGACCTGGGACCGGACCCTTTTGCCTATCGATTTTGTTTTGACTGAGCGCCTGTGAATAAGCTTGTCCCCGCGGCGCAGCTTTCGTTGGGCGCTGTAGAAATCTCGGAATTACGATTACGATTACGATCCCTGCTTGACCTTCCGCGGATTTTGACCTGGCAACGAAACTGGTCCACACTGCATGGCTCTGATGTTTTGTTTTGACTAAGGGCCTGCGAATACGCTCGTCTCACTGATGCAGCTTTTGTATGTGCTGAGAAATTTTAGAGATTCATATTACATTACAAAATCTAAAACCTTAACGTTGAATTGAACATGAACTAACGTTGTAAGGTAATGTAAGGATGACGTCAGCAACCTTGGTAGCCATATGATATCCTTGAATACTGGTAATTATATCACTTTTGGCGGAATCGTAATGATAAACTTTCGAATACTATAGCGCCCAAAGAAAGCTAAGTCGAGGGAACCAATTAATTCACAGGCGCTCAGTCAAAACCAAATCGATAGACAGAGATAGGGTCAGATTCGATTGCAGGTCAAGATCCAATGTTCAGTCAGGCAGACAGTCAGACGGCTACGGTGGATGGAGTATGGAATTGGAATGGTAAGATAGATAGGGGAAGAGGAGGAATCGGGATAAGATTTGTGAAAGAGGAGTGCTTTCAGTTTTGAGTTAAAGACCTGCTCAGAGATTGCAAGGATGAAGTGTTGGTAAGTTTGGCGGATGAATATGCTGTCGTTCTGTCAGGAGGAACTCGTAGATCCACTAAGTGTGAAATATCTTATCAGCTGCAAATTTTGTAAAATTTATGATTAAGATAAGGGTGAATTACCTGAATGTAGGGTACGAAGCCGCAGACGATGGGGCCGCCGTAGATGACACCCCGCTGGTGAATGATGAAGAAATGGGGTAGGATGTTGCCAAAGGCGACGAAGAGGTCAGCACAGGTCAGATGGACGATCATTCGATGCATCCGGTTGAGTTGCCTGACCTTTGACATATTCAGGAGTGTTCCGAGCAGGACGCCGTTGAGGACGAGGGCCAGAAGGAAGGCCACTCCTATGGACGTCTTCTGGACCTGCTCCAGGGCGACGCTGTGCTCCGATTCGTTCGGACAGTGCGTCACATCAGCCTTGACCTTGCTGGAACGATCCATCGAGTCTTGAGACACCTCGTCCATGCCCGAGGTATCTCAGAGTGAGGTCAATAGATCACTGTGAAGATTGATTAGGTAACTGGTAAATTAAGGTATTATAACATGGGGTAACTTAAGGTTAGGTAATACAAGTCTTAAGGCAAGTAGATATAGGTCACTCTTATGGTAACTTGTGGCAAGGTTGTTTAAATTCATGTGGGGTAAGATAACATATTTTACTGTTACATGTATGTACGCTTTTTCCTATAGCCTCAACTCTACTAAATCTCAATGAATCTATCTGGTAAGATCCTTCGCCTCAGCTGCCCGTTGCAATGAGTGCCTCGCCATCTTAGATGCCAGTGTTCGGATCGTGCCAGCCGGCGCTACAAATCTCTGAAATATCAGTCACGATCGGTATGCGAACCGGCTTCTTGATGCGTGACGAAGGCGCCAACGAGGCCAATATAATTGAGAACTCAAAGAGATATAAAGAGCCACTGTTAGCTACTTTAAGGTCAGGAAGAATTATGTGGTTGATGGCAAGGTAATAACTGTTAGGTAACCTATGATCAGCCGAGAAGCGTTCACGATTTTCACCAGCCTGCATCTAAAACTAGAACAGGTCAGAGAAACCAGAAGTTATGGTACGGCAAGTAAGCAGGGTGAAACAGAACCACTAGAACTCTCAGAAGGATAATACGACAAGACGTTACAGGAATATCTTGAATCTGAACATCTCCAACTAAAGAACTTTATTTTCCATATGGCACCTCAAATTATATTCCCTAATGGGGCGCCACATAAAAATCAGCATTCCTTTCTATAATTTCTGCAGTCCTTGAGGTTTCAAACTGAATCATACAGCTTACCGTTCACCTCAGTTTCGATCCGATTTGGCCAATTGGGTTGGAATGGTGTACGTACAGCCGCCTGGAGTTCATTAGTCTAAATGTCGGTATGGAGCGAAATAATTGTGGCCTAAAGTGGTGGCCGGGGTTCTCCGATCCAATGTGGTGCGAACAAAACTTCCAGCTACAGCTCCTTGTATTTGTCAAAAATTTGTTACGTCGTTCTTACGCTGGCAATTAACTGTAACTCAAAACAGAAATGAATGCGAGAAATAATGAAGTCCTTGGAGCTATGTTTCTTTGTACCATGCAAAGACGCATTGAGTTTAAGGTCATTACGCTGTTGCGTAGCAGTGTTTCTGGCCGGTTGTATGGCTACGTACGATCTTAGGGAGATATGTATTTCGATGTTATCTAATCATTATTCACCGTAATCGTAATCGTAATCTTAAGCTCGAGAGTTCTACAGCGACCAACGACAGCTAAGTCGCTGGAATAAGCATCTTATTCACAGGCGCTCAGTCAAAACGAAATCGATAGGCAAGAGGGGTTCGCTTCCAGGTCAAGATCAAAGAATCAGGCAGGCAGACAGTCACACGGGTGAGTGGTGTTTGGAATTGAACTGAAAAGTGAGATAACGGGAAGAGGAAGAATCAGGATAGGATTTGTGGAAGAGGAATGTTTTAAGTGAAAGACCTGTGCAGAAATTGCAACAGGTGAAGTGTTGGTGAGTTCGTGTGATGGGTCAGATAACTGTCATATAGGCCTACCTGAGAACAAGTAGCAACGCTAAGCCTATGACTTCTCTTGAAGATCTGTCAGGTAGCCACGTTACAAAGCCTTTACCAGATTCATAAAAGTCACTACATCAACCTTCGGATACAGACATATAAAAAACTGCGATAGCTGAAGGATGCAGCCCTTTTGCAAAGTCCTATTAATTTTGTGACGGAACTGTGACTGCGTGGACTACAAGCGATGAAATTCGGCTACGAGCGTTCAGGTAATTCCCTCTGAATGCCATCGACCGTTGTTTACTATTCACGTGTGATTTTACTTACTCGTCGACAGGAATAGCTTGAATTCAAAATGTACTTTCGTAATCGTAATCGTAAACTCGAAATTTCTAAAGCGCTACTTAAAAGCTAAGCGCAGGGCACCAGCTTATTCACGAGCGCTGCGTCAAGTCAGTGGGGTTGTCCAAAGATGCCCCGCAAAGCCGCTGGTACTGAATTCCACTGCTGGGGACCAGTACGCGGAAAGGCACAGAAAATAATAAAATAATAATTTTATCGTTATAAATATATTTACATCTATTATAAAAAAACTACTGAAATATATATTTATTATATTAAAAAACAAATTTAATTTAATTTAATTTATTTGTTGCACTTAATATGTTCGAAACGTCACTAAATCTGAATCTGAAACAAGTGCGCTCGAACAGCCCGGAGTACACTCAGCAGGCTCGAACCAGCAATCGTATCATTCAAAACCCAGAGCACTACCGAATAGACCTTAGCGCAAAAACCCTCGTAATACAAAAAGAAATAAGCAACAATAACATTACTTGTCACGCCCTGTCGACGAAAACGTAATGACGACCGATGCATTCTATTTCATCCGGTTCGCATACGACGCCCACCGCGAGATCTCGTGAAATGAATCCGTCTCAGCTGAAGAGGGACATCATACCTCTTACTCGCATGACGACAGCGACTATGAACAACTTGCCGATCGCATTTATCCACCGGCAGGCACCAACCTCCTCTCAGGGATGAGACGCGCTCAAGGCCGTATAGAAACCAATCGATAGGCGCTCAGACTAAAGGGAAAACGATTCCGAGATAGGAAGCCTCGTCCGACGTATTACCCGCTGCGAGCGTTTCCAGTAATGGACTCAAAACGGAAACTCACCAGCTGTCGCTAGCGAAACAGATTAAGTGTGTGTCACACTAGAAGGTGCCATTTTGTCGGATGGGTTTTGATGAATAGAGTTGCTGGATTTATTTTGCTGGATAGGTGCTACTTAATGGACTTTGCTGAATAGCTTTTGCTGAATAGATTTTGCTGAATGCTTTGATGGATAGGTTTTGTTAGATAGATTTTGCTGGAAAGATTTGTTGGGTATATTTAGTCGGAGATAGCTGCTGGCAAGAATTAGCCAAATAGATATGTGGATAGATTTTGTCGATTGGTTTTTGCTGGATAGGTTTTATCGGATAGATTTTGCTGGATAGAGTTTGTTAGAGTCTGATGTCCATATTTTGATGGACTTATTTTTGCCGGTTAGATGCATTTTTTCTGGTTAAATGTTCTGAATATATTTTGACGGGTAGATTTTTCTGGATAGATTTGCGTTGCGAGGTGCAGATTAAATCGTATTCCCGAGATTTCTACAGCGCCCAACGAAAGCCACGTCACGGGACCAGCTTATTCACAGGCGCTCAGTCAAAACAAAATCGATAGGCAAGAAGGGTTCGGTTCCAGGTCAAGATTCAAATGCCAGACACAAAAGAGAGAGAGAGAGAGAGAGAGAGAGAGAGAGATAGAGAGCGTGGCAGCTACGGTGGGATTGGAGCGGAGAGAGATATATATATATAAGAGGAAGAAGGGGAGTAGCAGACAAAGGTATTTAGAGACACAATCCTCGCGGTGTTGATCAAAACTGTGGGGCTTCTTGATTGATCGCTTGATTAGAATCTAATTATAACTCGTCAACAAATAGATAGATGAACATCACCGTAGACGAGGTTTGGAATTGGATTTCTCTTGGCTTCTTAAGCATTTTTCTCCTAGAAACTATTGGCCTACATACTATTCTCGGAGTGAGATTTGCTGAGGGAGCGGAAATTTCTCACACATGCTTGTTCAAATTAACTCGGCGCTATTGGTCCTGCAAGACTTCACCGGCTGCCTGCTACAGAAGCTGAATTCGACGAAAATAAATCACCTACTTACCTATTTACTTATTTTAATCCTACGAATAAAATCTCCTCCACGAGTTTCGATCCTACGATTGGTTATTTATCCACTGACCATCACGGAATGAAGACAATTGTCTCCATACATCTTGCCCATGTCCATAACACAGTTCGAAACGTAGTGTTACATTGGTTAAAGCGAAGGTCAAGGCTCCTCGCTCGACCTGACACATATTGACGTCACAATCGTCGCCATGGTATCTCAACTGACTGAGTTTAGCGACATTGATTAGCGCCATGAACTCCTGGTTAGCGCACTCGTCAAAGCGCCTCACTTGACATACGTTGACGTCACAATCGTCGCCATGGTATCTCAAGTGACCAGGCTAGCTACATTGGTTAATGCGTACGTCAAGGCGCCTCTGAGCGTGAGGATGCCGGCTCGCGTCCCGGTAGTGGCTTATTTCAGATATCTGAATCTCGGGCTAGCACGGTCCGTACACGGGGACCTTAAATGGCGTGGCGCCCATTCAAACTGGCATTGGTGTTGAAGGATCTCGCCCGATAGATTCATTCCAACATGAGCAGGGTTGAGGCCATGCGGTTGCTGTAGAAAAACGTGTACATTTACATTTACATTTACGATCAGTCCACTTACTTTATAGACAAGTTCACCAGAGTTCACAAGTGGAACCGAATTCTCGAGAAAGCGAGATAGGCCCACCTTTCTCTCCTGGCGGAGTGATGGATAACTGTCATAACTTACTTACCAAGATGATCGGCGTCGAAGAGTAAAACGAAAGGCACACAGTGAAAAGATATGTATTGATTGGTTTCTGCATCGGAGCTAAAAATTTTCAATTAGCTGGGCAAATTATTTGCTGTTGCATCAATTTCTTGGTTGCAAATTGTTCATAATTGTTTTCCCGACGAACTGAAAGAAGTAGATTGTTCCTCGTTCGCCCTGGAGCAGCGTTCGACAGCTGGCAATCGATCAAGAGCTTATCAAAGCGTCTACTCTCATTCCAGGATCACTTCGGGGATCTTCAGGTTCCAGACTAAATCTACCGAGAATAAAGGAACTCGAATCGGTTCTATGATATTTTATAAATGCATGATAAAGACTAACAACGTACTACAGGAAAATCTATTCCTTGCAACTTTTGTAGCAGTCTTTCTGATACGCCATGGTCATCTTTCAACCACTACTGGGTACCCTCAGCTCAGATATTACCACTGTTGGGTACCCTCAGCTGGCCACCCCACCCTGCTATGCAAGGCTAACAGAAATGAAGTCGCTAACTCTTCATGCGCATAGCTACCGTTTGGGACTAGCTAAAGGGAATGCACTTCTTTCTTCTTCTTCTTCTTCTTCTTCTTCTTCTTCTTCTTCTTCTTCTTCTTCTTCTTCTTCTTCTTCTTGGAAAGCTTATTGCAATTTGGGATTCTTTGCCCCAACCATATATTGTAACACACCAGTGTATCATACGATATTGTATATCAAGATTTACAGTAACAAGATATGATGTTGCATTGTATACATGTATGTATCTATACGATCGCTGTATAAACCGTTTAATTTTTTAGCAAGAATAAATCCTTTTTCTTCCCTCTCTTCCTCCCCTTAAGCTAGTCCAATCTATTCTATTCCATTCTATTCTGAAAATGTGCCAAGTGCCCTTATCATAACGCCAAGGAAAAAACCGCATTGCAAAATCGCAATCCTTTGGACAAAACCACTCGAGATCAAAGAAGCCTCAAAGACCGGAAGATAACCTACCGAAGATCAGGGTGATTCTACACAGCAGGTTCACGACCCTCAACTTGACCTTTAACCCTCCCGCAGCAGCTTCGCAACACGCAATAGCTCAGCGCCATCGATTGAAGCCACGAACTATAGAAAGCGGCTTCCTCAGCCGTTCTTAAGAAAACATAAACAGAACGACATATCTCTTCGATCGACACTCCAAGCTTCGCGAACTTCCGTGATTTCAGCTGCGTTTTTTACACCACGTAATCACAGCGCAGCGTGAGCCATCGATTTTTGGACCGCGGTGTACCTATGAAGTACAGTGTGGCGACCGTCAAATGCGTGATTTAGGCTGTTTTTCTCGGTCGATGGTTGGGAAAAAAGGACCTGACAACTGCTATCGAGGAAAAGAACAACTGCCGAATGCATGAATTGAATACTGGACCTCAGAGAGAAACCGGCGCTAAAATAATAGGCGCTATATAAATGCATATACATGCATACATACATACTTACATACTTACTTATATATGTACATATACTTAGATGTACTTGCATACATGCATATATATGTGAGTATGCATACATACGTACACATATAAACATACACATTTACTTACATACTTATGCATACATATATACAAATATACATACATACATGCATGCATACATGCATATATATATATGCATGCATACAAATATACATTCAAACATACAGAAGACAGGCAGACAGATATACATGCACACATACATACATGCATACATACATACATACATACATACATGCATACATACATGCATACATACATACATGCATACATACATACATGCATACATACATACATACATACATACATACATACATGCATACATACATACATGCATACATACATACATACATGCATACATACATACATACATATATACATACACACATGTACCAACGATCATTCTACCTCTTAGCTTATAAACGTTAACTGCCGGCAATTACAGTCACAATTAAAAGTTCCTTTCTGCGAAAATATGAGAAAGTCGAGCGTTGAAGGATTAATGTTCAGCAAGGACGAACAGTCAGACGTCAATTGGTAATTAATTCTAATTAGTCGTTGAGGCCGGAGCAGCAATCAGCTAGGTTTTGGAATTCATGTCTGGTGACTGGAGGCACTGGTGTGGCCAGAACTCAATAACCATAAACTGTCTGGTAATATCAAGGCTAAGAAAGGTAAGGTCGGGTGCGCCATAGCCTAGTGGTTTACGTGCTTGACTGTCAACCGAGATGTCATGGGTTCAAATCGCCGTCAGGGCTGAAAGATGTGTCGGGATTTATGCTACGTTTGCACCCCGTAGCGAAGTCAGCTATTAAACGAGTACATTGACAGTACACTGTCGGTGGGAAAGTCAGACGGTGAGGAAGAGGACTGGTCACCAGCTATCATATGCCGAGACTAGGAAAAACTAATTCATTCATTCATTCATTCATCCATCCACCCATTCATTCATTCGTTCGTTCGTTCGTTCATCCATCCACCAATTCATTCAATCATTCATCTATTCATTCATCCAGCCATCCATTCATTTATTCATTCGTTCATTCATCCATCCATCCATTCATCCGTCCGTCCATCCATCCATTCGTTCATTTATCCATCCATCCATTCATCCATCCATCCATTCATCCGTCCGTCCATCCATCCATTCGTTCATTCATCCATCCATCCATTCATCCGTCCGTCCATCCATCCATTCGTTCATTCATCCATCCATCCATTCATTCATCCATCCATCCATTCATTTCCACCATTTTAACGACATCAAGGCAACAAAGCCATCGACGTCAAACATTCGTTCATTCAGAGCATCTACACAGGGCCCCTCAAAGCAGCTACACAGAGTCGCTCATTTCTTTACACTTTCATATGCTAGCGGAATTTTTCTCGGACTGAAGTTAGTTGCGGCCTCCGCTTTGAAGTTCTTCTCTTCCCTACCCTTATTTCCCTAGCTCAGCCGACTGTCAATGGCAGGATCGTGGACCACAGTGGCACTTGGTAAGATTAATGAACGTCATAGATAATAAGCCCTAACATATGTTTAACTGCACAAAAGGGAGTACAGGCATCGTAGACAAAAAACGACTTGGGTCAGAAAAGGAACGGTAGATGTCGCAACGTTCGAATCTGTCAATCATCTGAAAGACGCCGCATTGTATCTGATGACTGCCTCTTGAAGTGGCGCATGCATCTTTGTGTATATGGTTGTTCGTATGTGTGCATGTATGTGTGTATGTTTGCATGCGTGTGCAGTATGTGTGTATATATGTATGTATGTATATATGTATGTGTGTATATACATGTATGTATGTATGTATTATGTATGTATGTGTGTATGTATATATTATGTATGTATGTATATATGTATGTATGTATGTATGTATGTGCATATGTGTGTATGTTTGCATGCATGTATGTATGGTTAATAGTTATATAGGTTTCATGGTAAGTTCACGTGTGATAGTTATTTTGATAAATTGCTTCGTAATTGGATGTTTACTCGTGACGTTCGAGAGTGGATGGGTGAATGAGTGAGTAGGTTGTTTGGTGTATGGGTGGGAGATGGGGTGGATTAGTGTAATCGTCAATGGATTTGAAGATAGCAGTGTGGTGCAGACGAAAGATATATTGGTCTGGATTAAATTGAGTCGATTCTTTCAATCACTCGGTTCTGTTCCAGTCTCCTGTTTTTCACCCTGTCATAGCATTCTCTGATTTGGTCGAGAACTCTATCATTTGCGCTGATGATGTCAAAAGGTCTTTCCTTTGTCTCTCTCTCTTTCTCTTGCTCTCTTTTTTTCTTTTTCTTTCTCTGTTTGTCTCTCTCTCCCTCTGTCTCTCCTCTCTCTCCTCTCTTCTGTCTCTCTCTGTTTCTTTCCGTTTCTCTCTTTCCTCTCTGTTTCTCTCTTTCTCTCTCTTTCTCCCTCCCTCCCTCACTTTCTGTCTCTATCCGTCTCTCTATCTCTGTCTCTGTCTGTCTCTGTCTCTGTCTCTTACTCTCTTTCTTTCACTCTTTCTTTCTCTTTCCCTCTCTGTCTCTCTCTCCCTCTGTCTCTCTTTCACTCCTCTCTCTCTTCTGTCTCTCTGTTTTTCTCTGTTTCTTTGTTTCTCTCTCCCTCCTTTTCTCTCTCTCACATTTTCTGTCTCTTTCTGTCTCTCTGTCTCTGTATCTCTTTCTCTTTCTTTCTCACTCTATCTCTCTCTGTCTCTCTCCGTCTCTCTCTGTCTCTTTCTCTCTCTCCCTCTCTGTCGCTCTGCCTCATTGTCTCTAACTCTCTCTGTCTCTCTCGATCTCTCAATCTCTCTGTCTCTCCGTCTTTCTGTCTCTCTGTCTATCTGTCTCTGCTCTCTCTCGGTCTTTCTGGCTGTCTGTCTGTCTCTCTGTCTCTCTCTCTGTCTCTCTCTCGCCAATATATGCCAGCCAAGTTTGTCGAGTACGCATGTATGAAAAGTGGATCGAAGCAACTCCCCCCCCCAGCAGCGCAATCGATGACCAGCGTATTGTTCGCTTAGCTGTCTTTGCACGAATCTGTCTGTCCAGGAAAAACAAGCATCGCGTTGCCTACGTTGTCTCTTTCTCTGTCTCTGTGTCTCTGTCGCTATCGGTATCTCTGTCTGTCTATAACTCCCCCTCGGTGTCGTTATCTGTATCCGTGTCTCTTTTGTTCGTCCGGCCGTCTATATATTTGCCTGTCTGTCTGTCTGTCTGTCTGTCTGTCTGTCTGTCTGTCTGTCTATTTAGTATTCTCCTCACTTTCTCCGGCTCTCAGTTTATGCTTTTACTGTCAGTGTACCTGCTATAGTATTACCTTACTTTTTAATTATAATTAATACATAATTAAATATTAATATAATTAATCATAATTAATTATAATCGGATTGGTCCCAGAATAGATGAGAGAGCGATCTGTTTCCGGACTGGTCGACGATTAATTGCTACGCTTTGCAGCCAGAGGGAACCTCTTTGTCCAGGGTTCCTTCCTGCAACTCGAGCACAGCACGCTTCCTCTGTCTTTTGGAACAGTCTTCTCCAGCTGGGAATTCGAACCTAGGACGCCTGTTTTCATCTGGCGACTGACTAATTCTCGCCTTCTATTCGCAGGTCTGTGTGACTGCGCGCGTTGAAAATGTTCGTAATAATAATAATAATAATAATAATAACAATAATTTTAATCCGGATAATTTTTCAGCTCCCTGAGGGATCATAAATACCTCGGGGCAAAAATAATAATAATGATGATAATAATGATGATAATGATAATGACGATAATAATAATAATATAATGATAATGATAATGATAATAATAATAATAATAATAATAATAATAATATACAATGATAATGATGATGATGATGATGATAATAATAATAATAATAATAATAATAATAATAATAATAATAATTCAGTCATTCATTTATTATTAATGACTGATGCTGTTGGACTGATGTTGACAAAACATTTTGGCATCTTTGGACAACACCCACTGACTTTACGCAGCGATCGTCAATGAGCTTGTGCCCTGCCCTCAGCTTTAAGTGGCGCTTCAGAAATTTCGAGTTTACTATTACGATACATACATACATACATACATGCAAAACATGTACACATATATACATACATACGCATACATGCATGCATACATACATACATACTTACATACATACATCCTTACATACTTACATACATACATATATATATATACATACATACGACATACATACATCCTTACATACTTACATACATACATACATATATATATACATACATACTTACATACATACATCCTTACATACTTACATACATACATACATATATTTATACATACATACGACATACATACGACATACATACGACATACATACGACATACATACGACATACATACGACATACATACGACATACATACGACATACATACGACATACATACGACATACATACGACATACATACGACATACATACGACATACATACGACATACATACGACATACATACGACATACATACGACATACATACGACATACATACGACATACATACGACATACATACGACATACATACGACATACATACGACATACATACGACATACATACGACATACATACGACATACATACGACATACATACGACATACATACGACATACATACTCAACATCTGAGAAATCTCATGCAAATTTTCAAAAAAAACTAAGATAATCCCGGCGATTTGGAAATAAAGGTACATTGGATAGTGCGCTGAATATCAACTAGACTCGTTTTGTGACATTCGTGCATTTCATTGCACGCGACTGTTAATCCTGCTGTCAACTCGACGCAGGCCGCACACTCCCTCTGAAGCGACGGGCTGTGATTTTGCATCAAGGAATGAATGGGTTCTTTGGGACGCCGATCGGTACACCTAGTCGATCGATCACATATTCTGAAGTTGTCCAGCGGTAGGAGGAGGAGGAGGACGATAAGGAGAAATAGGAGGAGGAGGAATAGGAGGAGGAGGAGGAGGAGGAGAGGAGGAGAAGGAGAAGGAGGAATAGGAGGAGGAGGAATAGGAGGAGAACGAGGAGGAGGAATAGGAGGAGGAGGAATAGGAGGAGGAGGAGGAGGGGAGGAGAAGGAGGAACGAGAAAATGAGAAGGAACGACAAGGAGGAGGAGAAAGAGGAGATGAACAAGACGAAGAACGAGAAGGAGAATCAGAAGGAGGAGGAGGAAGAAGAAGAAGAAGCAGCAGCAGTATCAGAAGCAGAAGAAGAAGTAGAAGTATAAGAAGCAGAACAAGAACAAGAACAACAAGTTCAAGAACAACAAGAAGAACAGGAACATGAACAACAAGAACAAGAACAATAAGAACCAGAACAACAACAACAACAACAAGAAATGAACTAGTAGTTTTAAGACAGCGAAGAAACAGAGTTGAAGGCGATAGAGGACGAAGCAAGGGCGAACCCTGCCATGTCCCACTTGTGTTTGGGGCATTGCCGACGAGCCCTCTCCTGGATACGCCCTTGCACATCCTCTGTTCTTTCCATTGGCTTTCTTAATTCATATGAGGGGCGGCATTGTTAGCGAGCACCCTGGACCAGTCTTCGGAATGAAAGATGCCTAAGGCGAAGAGAAGGGGGAGGAAGAGGAAGAGAAGGAGGAGGAAAAGCAGAAGGAGGAGGAGGAGGAATGAGAAGGACGAGGAAGAGATGAGGATGAGAAGGATGAAGCGATAAGATTGCAAAATGGGTTAAATGGTGAAAGAAGATGAATCTGACAGGTAGTTTTCCTTTGTGTTACTTGCTGTTTATTTCAAGAAGGCATTTGCTGAGTATTTTGCCGTGTTGTCACTCATTGAACTGCTTTGTATTGTATTACAACGTATTACATTCTATTTTATTGTATTACAATGTATTACATTCTATTATATTGTATTGCATTACAATGTATTGTATTACATTGTATTATATTGTATTGTATTACAATGTATTGTATTACAATGTATTGTATTACATTGCATTATATTGTATTGTATTACAATGTATTATATTACATTGTATTGTATTGCATTGTATTACACTGTATTGTATTGCATTGTATTACACTGTATTGTATTACAGTGTATTGTATTACATTGTATTGTATTATATTGTATTGTATTACAATGTATTGTATTACATTGTATAATATTGTATTGTATTACAATGTATTGTATTACATTGTATTACACTGTATTGTATTACACTGCATTGTATTACATTGTATTGTATTGCATTCTATTATATTGTTTTTCTTAAATTTTTAACGACCATTTGCTTGTTGACGTCAGTGGATGATGTACGGAGAGACGTCTTTGGAAAAGAAATCCATTTGTATTTCTCCTATGTTCGGAATTGATGTCGTCGGGCATCTCTGTCTCTCTGTCTCTCTTTTTCTTTTCTTTCTCTCTGTCTGTCTCTGTCTCTATGTCTCTGTCTGTCTCTATGTCTCTATGTCTCCCTGTCCCTCTGTCTCTCTATCTTTTTTCTCTTTCTGTCTCTGTCTCTATGTCTCTGTCTGTCTCTATGTCTCTCTGCCTCTCTTTCTCTCTCTGTCTCTCTCTTTCTTTCTCTTTCTCTGTCTGTCTGTCTCTCTCCTCTCGGAAAATTGATTTATCGGCGTCGGAATCCAGTGTCTTACCGGAGGGAAAACAATATCCCACAAATTGCGTTTTCTGTGTCTTATTAAAATCCCGCCTCCACAAGAAACAGAAAAGTTTTCCGATGTTGAGCCGCGTTAGCTACACTGGTTGCAGCCCTGTATCTTCACGACTTAGGAAACTTACTTACAATACATTCTATTTGCATTAAATTGTGTTTACAATACTTTACAATGGAATACCGTACAATTCAATATAATGTCACATCGCACAAAAGAATGTAATGTGAAAAAATATAGTACAATGCAAAAATCATGTGACAGAATATAATTCAATGCAATAACAATACAATTATTATGCTGTGTTCCTTTGTAAAACAAGATGCGATCTGCTCTAATCTACTGACTTCTATAGCGCCGTTCTCCTAATGCACAAGACATCGGCCTGTGGTCGCTTCAAGTGAAACCGTATATCGGATCCGACGTAATGGAATTTTTGGTCTGAAAGACGACACGTGTAGCAACCGGAGAATTCCTGGCATCAGCTGAACTCCATACAGCCTCTCAAACTGTTGTTGTTGCTGCTGCTGCTGTTACTGCTACTGCTGCTACTACTACATCTACAACAACAACAATTACTACTACTACTACTACTGCTACTACTACTGATGCTATTGCTGTTACTCCTACTACTGCTACTACTAAGGCTACTACTGCTAATACTGCTGCTGCTACTATTTCTACTACTACTACTGATGCTACCACTGCTACTACTACTACTACTACTACTGCTACTACTAAGGCTGCTGCTGTTGCTGTTGTTGTTGCTGCTGCTGCTGCGGAAATCACCGATTAATAGTTTCAGTTGAGAGCGCTGCTAATCGTGAACCGAGTGGATTATCGCTACAGGCTGCTCCTTTGAACTGATCATCGCGAGATAACCCTGTTTGCGTGGGTAGATTTCCTCTATATACATACACATTTATGTACATATACAAATGTGTATGCATGCAAAAATGTACTTATTTGCATATATATAAATTTATCTATAAAAAGGCACATTAATGTCTGAGTGTATATTTATATACACGTGGATTTATGCAATTTCAGACACAATATTTATGCTTGTGTGAACGTAAACAACGACATAGGAAGGTAAAGCCTATATATTTATGTACAAGGGAGGCTGTTGAGTCCTTCCAAGCAGCCTGCATGCCCCCTAGGCCTGGCTTAATTGGCCTCAGGCAATGCAAATAGGTCTACACGAAAACGGGCAGCGTATGAGATACGGGGCCACTGACTACGACGAAGGCCCTGCTACGACAGGGTTTATTGCAGTCTCAGATTAGGCAGCGTCAGCCCTCATTATTGCCCAAGACACAGGGCCACAGACAACGGAGTGGGTGGGTTGTGGGTAGGTGCGTGGGTGCATGGGTGGGTGAGTGGGTGAGTGGATTGGTGGGTAAGTGGGTGGGTGAGTGGATGGGTGGATGGGTGTGTGGGTGAATGAGTGAGTGAATGGGTGCGTGGGTGAATGGGTGGGTTGGTGGGTGGGTGGGTGAGTGAGCGAGTGGGTGGGTGAATGAGTGGGTGGGTGTGGGTGGGTGCGTGAGTGGGTGAATAGGTGCGTGGGTGAATGGGTGAATGGGTCGGTGCGTGTGAGTGATTGAGTGAGTGAGTGAGTGAGTGAGTGAGTGAGTGTAATACAATTTAATACAACGTCAACTCTAAGGCTATAACGTATAACTCTCACAATGCTATGTTTGGAATCTTCAGCTTCAAAAGGCTGAAGTGCATGGCCGCAAATTGCAATAGATGATCGTGCTATCGTTATGAGATCCTTTGAAGTTCGTATTTTGCTTAATGGATGCTGTCCAGGAAAGATAATTTCAGCATGGCTATCTCTGTTCAATGTGATGCCAATGCATCGTCACACTGCAGTTGCCTCCAGTATGGTGATCGATCGAGAGGTCCATCGATCTGTTCAACATTTTTTATCACCGAAGGCATCGATCTGTCGTCTGCTCATACAAGTTGCAGATTGAGCGCCTACCTTTCTATCAGGCAGATAAATCAGTAATCAATGCCTTTAGAAAATCCTATGAATTGATGTAAAACGTGCATCGCGTTTCACTTTAGACAAATGACGTTCTAATGCGCGTGTCTCTTGTTTTTTTATAGTTTTTTTTTTTAAATTTTAAGTCAGACTCAGTTGCATATTTTGCTCCAGGCTCCGCTGTTTCCATATATTTTGTGAAACTTCATTTTTTCAAGGTAGACGTAATCTGCGCATAAGAGACCGACGCATATCGAGATGACAGACCATTAAATCACTCTGACATACGATGACTGACTCCCTCGTTTGGCTGTTTCTATGTTACTGCTAATGCAACTTTTCAACTTCTTTGACGACAAGAATGATGATAACGATGATAACGACGATGATGACTGCGAACATAATTTTTCTGCTGTTCGGTAAGCAAGTTTCAAGCGCGCGTTTTGCAAAGGAAATTTCTATGACATCAAATCCATGAGTCATCGGGTTGTTGACTTGTTTGTGATTGGCTGGCGGGGGTCCTGCGCCAAAGCGGGATTTAACTGTGACGTAACGTTGATAAGTTATCTAGTTTTTGACTTGTTTGTGATTGGCTGGCACTGAGCCAAGTTATTCATGCCTGCGCACATTTTAAATTTACGCTTCTGATTGGTCGAAGACGATGATGCTGATGAATCCTTCAGAGACCACGACGACATTGACGACGATGATGATGATGATGAAAACGATGACGACAACAACGAGGATGCTGCTAAAGCTTATGCAACTAATACTTCTGCTGATGATAATTGTGATGATGTTGTTGACGTGACGATAATGGAGTTTACCATTCCAAGACTTTATCTCAAGTTTGAGTACTCCTTAAGGAACAAAGACTTTTCCGTTACGCAATTCAACAACGTCAAACAAACGAGTATTCAAGCCAACGTACATACATGTACTTATGTGTATCTGCATATGTATTGGTATGCTCATGTTTTGCATAGGTATACGTACATATACATGTATAGTGTTTACATAAACATTTATAAATCTTCAGATGTGTATGTATATGCGTAGGCAGGCATATACATGTATATATAATAGCTTTGCGTGTTGGTTTGATTAGCTCAACCCGGAGAAAGATAAGAGACCGCCGATGTTTGTGCCGGTAGCACAGGGAGACACAGGCAGAACGCGAGGTCAGCAGGGAATTTCTTAAGCACCACGGGTCTTTTATGCTCTTTGTCTGGTGGCTGGTAGAGTCGGCAGTCGACGTTGCTCCTATTTCTCTGTAACAAACTCCCGGTTGTTCTCGGTCCAGGGACCAAAGATTTGGACGTTCCAGATTTTACTCTTCGAACTGCAAGACAATGCCGACAAAGATGTAAGTCAAGTTTTTGTGCTCAGAGTACCGGCAGAGCGAGATGTTGCCAAACGTAATCGTAAACGCGAAAATTGTAAAGCGCTACTTAAAAGCAGAACACGAATGCTGCGTCAAGTAATTACGGGGGGATGTCCGGGCTGTTACGTATGCAGAACATTTTCCGGTTAAAGGAAGACCAGAGTTAGAAGGCGACAGCTGAGGTTTAGCTTATTCACGAGCGCTGCGTTAAGTCAGAGAGGTTGGCCAGTTGTGCCACTGAATGAACAAGAACCAGTTGTCAGGAAACCAGATATAAAAGGAAAGAGGAACTGTTATGGTGTGCTGTGTTTTCGTTGAGAGAAATGGAAAGGCGGCGGATTGGATGGGTCAGGATAAGGAAAATGAAGTGTAAATGTTACCATGATCGATCAGTTGTCAGACTACATTTTTAACACCTTTCAGTTAGTCTTTTGCTAGTTTTAAAGACCCCGGTACTACTTTGAGATTTCCAAATTTCTGAGGACCGTTCCTAGACAGCAGCCTTTCTCGCCCTCTTCCCAACGTTACACGATTCCTGTGCAAAGCTATTTCCTTCGCTCATCACTCTTATCTTTTCTCTTGATTTCTCATTTTATTGTTCCTTTAATCGCTTATACATCTTTTGATTTCCTCTTATCAGCGTCATTTCAATGATCACTTCATTCGAATTAGCTTACCATACTTTATCTAACTTTACCGTGTCTTACAAATCTGGTCTAACCTTAGACCTTATTAGCCTGACCTAAACTCACCTTGGCTTGCCCCACATACGTTACCTAGCCTCACCATACTTTATTTAAGTCATCTTACCTAAGCTTACCCGACCTAATTTCCAACTTGACCTTGCTTTGTTTACATCATTTGACTATGCCCAAGCTTACCTAACTACCTCATCTACCCTTACCTTGCTTAAGTAAGTAAGTAAGTAAGAAATGCATTCGTTACCACGCCATATATCAATCATCTCACCTGCCTATACCTATCCAATCCGACCTCCCTTTTCCTCGCCCAACCGGGTAAAAGAGACTGACTAATCAACAGGGTCCGCAAAACCTGGTACGTGCAATTACATCACTTGGCAATATCCGACTGCCATCCGGTAGGAGCTGGACCGTGGTATTTACTTACACGTGTCACGTATTAGTCGAGCCTATGGCGCAGTCCAACCCGCCGCTTTCTCCTCTCGCTCCCTCGCCATGCACCATTCCCCGTCGACCCGGATCAATCACCGATGAAGACTCCGAAAGGAGCCGATCAGTCTTCCGATTATTTGCTCGGTGAAACCGTAACTCATGAACCAAGGATACTAGAAATGATGCTGTGCCCAAGGCCCTTCAGAAATTGAGAGCGCACGAGCCACTGCAAACATGTGGCCCAGTCTCAAAACATGCATATCATAAGCCTACTAAATCCACATGCATATCATAAGTCTACTGAATCGCAGTTCTTACTTATTATACAAAAAGCATAAATAAATACTAATAGTTCATAATAAAATAAAATAAAAGAATTCGAAAGATTCGTTGCTAGTTACCGAATTATAAATAGAAAATTTTTAGTTCGAATAAGAACATTTCTTTGTTATTTTAAAGTATACGAAAAACAGTGTGTAAAGATGAGGCCATTTACCTGATTGTGCTGTAGTCAGTTATTTCAAACCGATTTGGTGCCACGTAGTCGTAATTGTAATCGTAATCTCGAGATTTCTACAGCGCCCAACGAAAGCTAAGTCGCGGTAACCAGCTTATTCACAGGCTCTCAGTCAAAACAAAATCGATAGGCAAAAAGGTTCGGCTCCAGGTCAAGAACCAGGAGTCAGGCAGTCAGACAGTCGGACGGGTACGGTGGATGGTGCTTGAAATTGAAGCGGGAAGAGAGATAAGGGGAAGAGGAAGAATCAGGATAAGATTTTTGGAAAAGAAGTGTTTTCAGTCTTGAGTGAAAGATCAGCGCAGAAACTGAAAGAGGTGAAGTGACGTAGGTGACCATGCTTAGCTGGACCTCGGTCTCGTCCACTTACAAGCTGAAACCTAAGAATCAGCTGTTTCAACTTGCTTACTCGCCTTAAACTGACTTCCAGTTTCTCTAACCCATTGGATTTTGACTGGGCTTGATTTCAGTAGTAGTAGTTCCGATGTTTACCGACATCTTATGGCGTCAAAGGCCGTTGATGTCGCCCTCCTCATTAATCCAGACTTGGGACTGGCACTACCCGAATACAGCAGTGGCACAGTTGGAATTATAGAAAACACTGGATCAGAAATAAATTTAGAATCAGCTTAGAAATTCATATGTCAAAGATTAACAATCACCTAAACGACCAAGGAGTTTGAGTCGCATAGCATCAACTCTTCGTGCAATGACATCTGCCTCACCTGACCTCACCTGACCTGATCTGATCCTGAAGAACGTTTTGTGTAGCCTACGGTGCAATTATGTAGCGTCTTTTTCAGACAGCCACAGAAGGTTCACTACTGTAGCTTACGAGAGAAGTACTAAACACACAGCGACAAAAGTATTGAAATATAAAAGTAATGGAAAGACAGCGACAAAATACCTCAAATACTACGACAAAAATTACTGGAAATCCAGCCACGGGACAACGTCCCTTTATCACTGTCAGGAGGTTTACTGAATCCAGAGTCACTGTTTACCCTTAACAAGACTCAACCGGAAACTTAAGAAAAAACAGACTTCGCACCACGACTATCTAGATGAAAAGCATTCACTCCGTGGAAACTATCGAGTGATCAAAGCCTGCTTTTCGTCAACCGTGGTGTAGTTATTTAACCGGCTCCAGTATGTTGCCCCTCCCCGCAACGGTTGGGCTGTCTTTGAGCTACTTTCTATTCCGTTTCTCGGCGTTCTTTTGGGAAAACGTGAGTCTATCATATTACTAAAACCTGTGGCGTACTGAATCGATTGAATTATGGACCCGTCTGGTTTAACACTGACTTTGACGGCTTATTGTGGTCCTGCAATATGTCTTCTTATACCAAGCCTTTCTCTGGAACGAATGCGCTTTGCATGGACCCCCAGTCCTGGTAACAGGGACAGCGTATCGACAACGCGAACGCACCTCTAAACTCTCTTGGCGTTTAATAAAAGAAAGTGTAAACTCAATGATTTTATAACTCTATTTATAAAATAAAGTTAATAAATGAAACAACACATTGTAGTTTACTGATAAAATATAGGATAGAGACGATTAAGAACTCGATTTAATAAAAACAACGACTCATCAAACATGGCGAACATGTCGGAAGTAATATATGGTCCACTGAGGAGAGTTCAGGTCTTTTTAGCGCCATCTATTGCCAAGCATGTCATACACAATTGTAACGAATACAAGTTAATTTGCGTTATAATTTTAACGATATTACAGGAAATATTCTAATGTAAGAAATAAATTGGTCAAAATATGGGCCTAACTTATACACCTTTTCTAGTTAGTGTGCAATCCGAACCTTTAGACGATTAGCCAGCCTACTGTGTGTATGGATCGGGGCAGCGGACGAGGGATTTCCCTTTAGAAGGGCTTCTCACGGAGTCTGGAAAATTTCCGAGGGACGAAATCTCTCGCTCGGTTCCGATAAGCCCCGCTAAATCTCTCCCCGCTCTGGTGAAGTGTATGATCAGAAGGGGGTAAGAAGGAGAAATAAGGCGGAGAAGGAATAAGAGAAGAAGGAGGAGGAATATGAAGAGAAGGAGAAGAAAGAGTAGAGGATTACAAGGAGGAAGAGTGTGAGAAAGAGGAGAAGAGGAGGAAAGTGAGAAGGAGGAAGAGAAGAAAGAGGAGAAGGTCGGAAGCGTTTAAAGTGGAAGAAGAGAAGCAGGAGGAGAACGAAAAGGAGGAGGATCATAGGGACGAGGAATAGGAGGAATAAGAGAAGAAGGAGAGAGAAGCAGGAGTAGGTGGAGAATTAAATGTAGAAGGAAGAGAAGTAGAAAGAGGAGAAAGTGGTGGAGGAACAACAGGAAGTGGAGAAGGAGGAGAAAAAGAAGGAATAAAGAAAGGAGGACGCTAAGGAGTAACGGGAGGAAGATAGAGTAAGAGGACGAGAAGGAATATGAAGAGGAATTGCCATAAGTCATACTGCAGGATAGGCAGAACGCCTGCAGACAAGGCAAATGGAAAACTTACGATGGAAACGTATAATAAGCCATAAATAACCATAGAACATGACAACAACTTGTTCTGGTCCAAGGGAACACCCACCTGTTGTTATTACGGCCAACTGCATGCACCCAAATGCGATAAATATGAACATACGCACGCATGTATAAAAATATATAACAAAATATATATCAATGTAT
This sequence comes from Norana najaformis, assembly GCA_964023275.1. Taxonomy (NCBI): domain Eukaryota; kingdom Metazoa; phylum Annelida; class Clitellata; order Crassiclitellata; family Hormogastridae; genus Norana; species Norana najaformis. The sequence goes on from OZ029918.1 coordinate 2,024,196, forward strand.
TACGCGCATAATACGTCTATTATCTTCTTTTCTTCCTCTTTCTTCACCATCTCTTCACCTCTTGCTTCTCCTCCTCTTCTTTCTTCTTTATTATTTTTCTTCTTCCTCGTCCTTTTTCTGCTTTACTTCTTTTTATTCCTTCTTCCACTTTTTCTTTTTCTTCTCCATTTCTTCTTCCACCTCTTCTTTCTTTCTTTCTTCATTTCTTCTTCTTCTTCTTCCTGCTCCTCCTCATTTTCCTTTTTTTCTCTATTTCTTCTTTCTTGTTTCGTCATTTCATCTTCTACTTTCTCTTCTTCATCTTCTTTCATTATTTCCTCTTTCTCCTTTCTCCTTTTCTGCTACTTCTTCCTCTTCTTTCTCCTTTTCTTCGTGTCCTTTATTCTCCTTTCTTCTTTTTCTTCGTGCTCTGCCCTTGAACAAATCTCACTGACGTTGTACGGTCGATGTACTCATTTCACAGTTGAGTTCGCTAGGTAGCGTAAGTGAAGCAGAAATCTAGAAATATCTTTCAATCCTGTCGGAGACTTGAATCCTCGACCTTTGGATTGACAGTCCAGCAGGCAGATCACTAAACCATCACGCATCCTACAACAATTTTTCCTGCCTATGGGACCCATATTCCCATATGGGACCTACATAAGGCCCACGTGGTTCCCATCAAATGTTTATCGTTATGCTGGTAGAGATAGGGTAAACATCTGGAAGGTCATAGGAGCAAGCGGTATAGTGAGTTGATTATCCACATCTTAATTGTTTGATTCATTGGCGGCGGTCGCCGGGATTTGTTCTTAGAATGTTGATATGGCAGAGAAGTTAAATGGGTCGATTTCGGATAGTAATAAGATTAGTCATTTCGCTCAACCTAAACACAACCGACTTCCGTGATACGGCGCTATATAAATCATATTATTAATATTATTGTTGTTGTTGTTCTTCTTCTTATTATTATTATTGTTATTGTTGTTGTTGTTATTGTTGTTGTTGTTATTGTTGTTGTTGTTATTGTTGTTGTTGTTATTGTTGTTGTTGTTATGGTTGTTGTTGTTATTGTTGTTGTTGTTATTGTTGTTGTTGTTATTGTTGTTGTTGTTATTGTTGTTGTTGTTATTGTTGTTGTTGTTATTGCTGTTGTTATTGCTGTTGTTATTAAAAGTAACCTCCCGTAACAGCTGCTCTGAACCTTTGGTCTCCCGGCAACCGGGCTTGTTCTTCTAATCGCATCTTTGGACAATCCTTCTGACTTGACTCAGCGCTCGTGAATAAGCTGGTGCCCTGCGCTTAGCTTTAAAGTAGAGCTTAAGGAAGTATTGAGATTTCGATTACGATTATTAAGATGAGTGAATATGCACGAAATACCAAGGATGATAGCCCACCACTTTTCTTAGTCATTTCAAAATAATTATGATTTTAATAATTCTTTTAAAAATTCTGTTTGGTTTTGGTTTTCTGTTTTAGGCCAGAGGTAAGATTCCTAGTGGCATCATATGCTGTCGTTGAAACGTATGGAAGCTACAGTTTGCATTTGAATCCATATGCTCCGCATATGTTGAACATCCGTCTCCATAATTATGTTCAACCGATCAGTAATGTTCAGTGAAATCACAAGACGGAAAGAAGCAGGTGGCACAACATTGTCTGCGATGCAGCCAATCCTCGGCTCGAGGACGATTGAAGATAAGACACAGAACTGAACGTATCCTACGATTCCAAGGAAACTTTCACAGTTTAAGAATGAGTGTTAATGGCAACACAAAAGAAAGTAGATTACTGTTTAATTTACAAATGCATTGACATCAGTAAATTAAAGAGCAGGTAGTAACCGCCAATGCTTTTGAAACATCGTAATCGTAATCGTAAACTCGAGATTTCTACATCGCCCAACGAAAGCTGATTCACAGGTGCTCAGTCAAAACAAACTCGCTAGGCAACAAGGGTTCGGTTCCAGGTCAAGATCCAAGAGTGAGGCAGGGGGACAGTTTGGAATTGAACCGGAAAGTGAGATAAGGGGAAGAGGCAGAATCAGGATAGAATTTGTGGCAGAGGAATGTTTTCAGTTTTGAGCGAAAGACCTGTGCAGAAATTGCAAGAGGTGAAGTGCTGGTGAGTTCGTATGAAGCTTTAGCTAATCTTGAGAGGCAGCCTTGGGTATGAAGTGTGAGCGTCTTCATTTTTCTTAGTCTCGGCATGTGAGGGTGAGTCTTTGAAATTAGTTAATAAATCAAAAGTATAAATGATATTTATAGAAGAAGCTCAAGCGCAAAGGTCTCGGTGGTCTCTCGCCAGAAAAGAAGAAACTGCTCAAGGTAGGCTTCGATTCAATATTATTATGAATATAATAATAATATTATTATTATATTATTAAAATATCGTTTTAAAATTAATGCCAAATAACATGTTATTTATATGTAAATATATTACATTTTATGTAAGTATATGTGCATATATATTCAACCCACCTTATATATGTAAGCGAGTACATACTATGTATGTATGCATGTATGTATGTATGTATTTATGCTGTATGTATGTATGTATGTATGCATGTATGTGTTTATGTATGTATGTGGGTATGTGTGTATTAAGCATGTATGTATGTAATGTTTATGTATGTATGTGGGTATGTTTGTATTAAGCATGTATGTATGTATTACATGTATGTATGCATGTATGCATGTATGTATGTATATATGCTGTATGTATGTATGTATGTATGAAGGGTGTGTATGTATGTATGTATGCATGTATGTGTTTATGTATGCTTGTATGCATGTATGTATGTATATATGCTGTATGTATTTATGTATGTATGTATGTAAGTATGTATGTATGTATGTATCCAGACGCTATAGTTAGCCAATTTGCACCGCTCTTAACGAGATGTACACAAAAGTCGACATATTAAGTGCCTTAAAACACAGACCCATATACGTTTACAAGTCTACTTTTAAGACTCATAAAATGCGCCATATAAATGTCGAGATACATATACGTCATCCGCTGCCACCTCCAGTCATTCAGTTCTTCGAAGATGTAGGAAACAATTGTCTTGATAGGCAGCAGCTGGAGTCAAATGGTTTCAGTGTAAGAACTCGGATGGTTTAAAGCTCAAATGCTCATATCAAAATAGGTAGCCGAATTAAGCAAATATTCACGAATATATATATAAATATATAACGATATATGTATACTCACATACATGTTTCATTGGGCATATGTAGAAACATACAAGAATAAAGATATATTTACAAAGATATATGTATACAAAGGAACATACAAGGATATATGAAGAGATTTGTAATTGGGTCGTATATTTAAGAATATGCAAGGCTATAATAGGATATATATATAACGATATATATCATTGGGTATATGTAAGAACATACAAGAATAAAGATAAATAGGCTATACAAAGGAACATACAAGGAACAAAGGAAATTACAAGGATGTATGAAGAGATCTGTAACTGGGTGGTACATGTAAGAATATGTAAGGATATAACTGGATATATATATGTCGTTGGCTATGCATATATACGGATATATATATATATATATATATATATATATATATATATATATATATATATATATATATATATATATATATATATATATATATATATATATATATATATATATATATATATATATATATATATATATATATGGCGTTTACTGATGGACGTCGAGTTCATTGCAAAGCTTATCTTTGCAATTGTAACTGCTAGTGCGAACAGAGTCGGCTCTTATCTGCTCCAATCGTTTTCCTATCTCAGTTGTTGCCGGGTCCGTTTCAAGGAAAAGGAGAGGTTTGGACGAAGTAGTGGTGCCCGAAAACCATTCATTGCTACCGCGATATCCAAGGTTTCAGCCTGTGAGCGAGCAAGAGTTAATTCTTGGGCAATGATTGCTTATTTATGGGGAACGGTAGCCTATCGTATAGAGCGTTTGACTTGTAACGCGGAGGTTCGAGTCTCCCCTGAGACGGTTACTGTGTAGGGGCCTTCAGCAAGTTCTTCACTGACAATTGTTCAGCGCCACTGAGTGATAATGGCGCCTAATAAATGCAGAAATAATAATAGTTATTATGAAAGCACTAAAGGGGTAATTCGGGGAAGGAAAGATCTTATTACGACAGCAAGAATGAGTTATTGATACGGACTATCGTGGGTCCTAGAACAGGAAAGAGTTCATCATGAAAGCATTGAAGGGTTAAAATAATGGCAGGCAAGGGTTAATCATGTAGGACTAATCCTACGACGGAGCAAGGGTTAATTCACATGCAAGGAAATGTTCATTATGATAGCAAGAAAGGGTTAATGATAATGAGCGAACAAGGGTTAATCCTACAGGTAAAGTAAATCATATGTACCACCCTTTGTGTTATTGGGTTAATGCTTTAGTCAAGCTGGGTTCATCATGTGGATGAGAAAGGGTTAATCCTATGTTCGAGCACTGGTAATTCCTACATTGGTGGAAGTAATCAATCAATTAGTGTTAATTGAGTTGCGATTTAATTAAGAACTTTTATGTTGGGTCACTTTGTATTAGGCTCAAACGAATGAAGAACCAAGCATCAACAAAGACTCCCACTCCACATAAATTTAACACTCAGCCCTGAGTGTTAAATTTATGTGGAATGGGAAGTCTTTGTTGATGCTTGGCTCTGATATGCCTGTTCTTTCATTCCTTCATTCACTCATTCCTTCGTTCGTCCTTTTGTTTGTTTATTCATTCATTTATGCACGCACTAATTCGCTCAGTCGCTCGCTCGCTCACTTCTCTCGTACTCAATGCTTTACTCTCTCGCTCACTCACTCACTCAATCGCTCACATTCTCATTCACACCCACCTACTCACCCACTCACCCACCCACGCCCACCCACCCTCCCACCCACTCACTCACTCATTCACTCACTCACTTACCAACTCACCCACCAAAAACCCATTCACCCACCAACCCACCCACACACTCACTCCACTCACACACTCCACTCACACACTCTCAATTATTCACTCGTTCCGTGAATCATTTGTGATTAAGATGAAAAGTAAATTTATTTTAAAGCTCACTGTTACAATAACTTCTACAGCGTGTGATATCTCAACGGTAATACCTGTAAAGGTAATCGATTCGTTTCTGTCGTTGCCATAGCAACTGATCATGCAGAAGGCGGCAGAGGACCTGAAGAAGCAGCAGCAGAAGGAGGCGGAAGAGAAAAATCGGTTCATCGAAGCACGTGTTCCGAAGCTTGACCTATCGGGACTTGGTCAGGGTATGTATGTATGTATATATGAATGTATATATGCATGTATGCATGTATGTATGTATGTATGTATGTATGTGTGTATGTATGTATATATGTGTATATGTATGTATGTATGTCAGTGTGTATGTATGTATGTATGTATGTGTGTATGTATGTATGTATGCATGTATGTATGTGTGTATGCATGTATGTATGTATGTATGTATGTATGCATGTATGTATGTATGTATGCATGTATGTATATGTATATGTATGTATGTATGTAAGTGTGCATGTATGTATGTGTATGTAAGTATGTATTTATATATGTATGCATGCATGCGTGCATGAATATATGTATATATGTTTGTATATATGTATATATGTATGTATGTATTTTTGTATGTATGTATGTTGCCGATTGGATAGGGCGTACCGCTTGCAATGTGGAGAGTACGGGTTTGAGTCTCCTCTGAGATTATTAATGCGTAGGGACCTTGAGCAAGCCATTCACCCAGAATTGCAGGATTGATGCTTAGTCATTAGATAGTGGCGCTTAATCAATGTATGTATGTATATATGCATGCATGTATGTGTCTTCTCTTTCCTTCTGTTCCATTCCCTTCTCTTCCCTTTCATTCTTTTCCCTTCCCCTGTATTGCCTTCCAATACCATACATTATCATACATTACTCTAACTTGCTTTATCTTTACCTTACTGCACAACAGCGAGGACCAGTGTTGACAGGAACACATAATAGGTAACGCATGCTTATAGCTTGACCTTGAGTTATTGAGTGAGTCGTCTGCTCTTTTGATTCATGTCGATTTTTGTTGGTTTGAGGTGAACTCACAAGAAAGGTTCAGGAACTTTACGACATTCTGTGCCGATTGGAAGAAGAGAAGTATGACTGGGAGACGAAACTCAGGAAGCAGAATTTCGAGGCAATTACATCGTACTTTTTAAATATTTTATAATGTAATGTAAATTCTACGAAGTTTCTCAGCGTCTGTAAACCAAGTTATCCCATATCATACAAGTGAGACGTAGGGGAGACGCTCATCTCCTTTTCTTGACCCTTGAACCAGCAGTGGACGAATCCGAAGGTCCTGGACACGGGGCCAGTGCATCGCAGGACTTGCCGTTTACTTCCCAGCTTATGCCGGTACCAAATTCTACTGCGTGGGAACAGAGGCACGGTGTGCGCAAACAACTTGCCCAGGGTCGTTACAAAGAGTCGAACCCGCAACCGCATGATCATTGATCAAACGCGTTACCGATAGACCAAACTCAGAAATTTCTTAGCGTCTGTAAAGTAAAGTAAAGCAACCCATCAGCGTCTGTAGCATGATAACATATCAGGGCCTAGTGTAAAACGTGACGCAGAGCTGGATTATTTATAACACGTCCAGAGCCTGAAGACTCAGTCTCTGGGCAGCGTTATTTTCCTGCTTTCGACAGAAAAAGTCTTGCTTTTCTCATTTTTCGGAGGTGCTGTCTTTCAAACCCGTCTCAGCCCTGGCAGGCGACGTGTTGGTTTATCTATACTTCAAAACATTTTCAATGTCCATTTTATTGGCCTGGTTAGCAACACGCCTACGTCAAGGCGCCTCTGAGCGTGAGGATGCCGGTTCGCATCCCGGTCGTGGCTTATTTCAGATATTTTAATCTCGGGCTAGCACGGTCTGTACATGGGGCCTTAAGTGGCTTTGGCGCCCATTCAAAAGGGCAGCGGTGGTGAAGAATCTCACCCGATAAATTCACTGAAAAATGAACAGGGTCGAGGCCATACGGTCGCTATAGAAAAACGTGTACATTTACATTTACACTGTAGGTTACTTGTGCTGTCAGCAAAAATGTGCAGGTGCATTCCTGCTTCTTTCGCTGTAACCGTAATAAGCTCGGTGTGTCACAGACAAACAGTGTAACGTCAGCTCATTTTATACTGTAAAGGGGAATGTAAATGCACATGTTTTTCTACAGCGACCGTATGGCTTTCACTCTGTTCATTTTTCAATGAAGTAATCGGGTGAGATCCCTCACCACAGCTGTGTTCATTCAGCTCATAAATACATTTTAACCAAGGCTATCCGCAAGGTTTTGAGGGTGAAAGTGATGCCAGTGACTGACTGAAAAGTTTTGAAAGGGGAATCAGGGAAGGGAGATCGTATTTTAGTTGAAACGGTAATTAAAACAGTTAGAGAATGGCTTGAAAGGCTTAGTTAAAGCATTAGTTTAAGCAGTTAAAGAATTTCTTGAATTGCTTACTGGAAATAGTAGCCGAAACACAGAAAATAGAAGGCTCGTTTACAGGTGCTTTGCCGAATGCTTAGTTGAATGTTTAATGACGGTTTTTCTCTTGTGCAGATAAACGAATTAAACATCAAAGTGAACGATATCAAAGGCCATTTGTGCGTAAATAAACACCGGTTACATTGTTAACGTAACGTAATTATATCAGCTCTAAATTGTAACTCGTAATTCTTTTAAAAATCCACAGTGGATTATACATTACGTTACACATTACACTATACATTACATTGTAACATAACAACATAACTGCATTATCATAATTATTATTACAATACATTATAACACAACAGAGGCTTTGGTTCAAATAAGGGAATCGACGAGAAGGCTCTCAGTTCTTACTTAACTTTGTAAACAGACTATTGTTGAAAATTGTCTCGCTTTTTGAACGATTACTTTTAGAAGCTCTACATAAAAGTCTAGTTACAAAAGCACAGAAACTGAGGCATTAAGTAAGTAAGTAAGTAAGTAAGTAAGTAAGTAAGTAATGGCTTTGTTAACACGCTATATGTCCATCATTGTGGGCTTCACTTACTGTTTGCCTATTCGCTGTCGCTGTTCTGCACCGATGGCTTATACAGTGTGCGCTATTAATTTCACTATTCTTGATCGTTCCAGCGTCAAGCCGATGTTGAAGAAGGTTTCAAAGACCGAACAGAAGTAAGTTGTGACTTGTGTTCGGCTTCTGTCTGTCTGTCTGTCTGTCTGCCTGTCTGTCTGCCTGTCTGTCTGTCTGTCTGTACAATATACACACATTTCAGACTACAATCACAAATACGTTTATAGTTAGGCCTACACGTTTAACTGAATTTAATCATGTTGTGTTTGTCAACTATTTCCAAACTGTGGAATTTTTGTTACTGGTCGATATCAAGATTAGCGAAATTCGACAAGGAGAAGTTGAAGGGAAAAGTTGGCTTTCGTGAAGGTCTCAAGTCTACGGGTCAACCCAAATACTCCATCGAAGACAAAGACGATACGGTAACAACGTAGTTTTTTTCAGTTTTTAATTCAGAAAGGAAAACAAGGTAACGGCTACATTGAAACATCCTTGTCACGACAAGGCATTGAAATATTAGGTTACGCAATGTAATCGTAATAGTACTCTAGATATTTTCAAACCTCCTGAAGGAAACTTAATCGCGGAAACCAGCTTATTCACAGGCGCTCAGTCAAAACAAACTCGATAGGCAGATAAGGTCAGATTCGATTCCAGGTCAAGATTCAAGGGTCAGGGAGGCAGAATTATAACACTGAACTTTAGCTGAAATTCGAGCCCCCCGCCTTCTAGCGATGCTTAAAGGCTCTATATTAAGTATAAAACTGCATAATGACGCAAAAAGAAGTACCACGTACATAATGACTATTGAAGAACATTCAACATTCAACGTATTTTGCTTCTGAAACAGTCAAAACGTTTTTAAGGATAGATTCTTCGTCCTTGTTAAGCTCGATCGTTTTCTTATGTTTCGTAAGAAAGGTAGACCGCTAGAAAAAGGCCACCTGGCGGAAAATTTAAACGGAAGATGTCCTCATGTTCTGCAGAGTCTAGAAATGACTTCTAGTCTCCCTGACCTAATGAATTTCGACCAGTCTTCTCCAACGGATTTTGATTTTTTTGGATTAAGGTTTAACTTAATCGCGACCATCATTTGATGCCTCGTGCATTAGGACAACGGCGCTATAGAAATCGTTAAATTAGAGCATTATGGTAACGGTACTATAGTTGTAATTAGATTAGATTAGATTAGATTGGATTGGATTGGATTGGATGGGATTGTGGGATTATGGGATTAGAGTAGAGCAGAGCTTATTCTGTGCGTTGATTTTCAGACAAAGAAACCTGACTGGGGTCACCTGAAACACAAGGATTCTGAAACGGAGGAGAAGAAAGACGACAAAGTCTTCGAAGACGAAAAAATAAAAGAGGAAAAAGAAGACGAGGATGAGGAGGAGGAGGAGGAGGAGGAGGAGGAAGACGATGAAGAGGAGGAGGAAGAAGAAGAGGAGGAGGAAGAAGAAGAGGAATAGGCTACATGATTCCTTCAACTGGACAAAGCCAATTGATTAATAGATGATCCCTTGCTAGTCTGTTGCTAAGATGGATTGTCCTGCATTTCCACCTGTTCAGTAGTCTTCGCTTCTTTCGTAATTTACCTAATAATACAATCGTCAATTTATTAGAAATCTGTGTCGTTTTTACAAGCGCAAATGTGTAGTGCAAACTTACATTCAAGCCTACATATATGCATACATATGCACAAACATACATACATACATATATACATACATACATACTTACAAACTTACATTCTTACGTACATACATACATACTTACATATGCTAACACAGTATTTAACATTGACCCTTATCCTAGACTCTCCACAATTCAACTAAGTCGTCTGATTGCCTTTCCCTGGTTGGACCAAAAACAAAACCGTTTTTAGTAAACGAGCTTTATCGGTTGCTGGAACCGTATTTTGGAACTCTCTTCCTGATTTTGCTCAGTCTCTTGTGTAGTTTAGGCATCGATTTATCTCTTTCAGCTGACCCATCCACCGTAGGCTGCCTCTTTGTTTGAGTTAAATGAATGTCTGGATATTGGCTTGATTACGGCTTGCTTTTGATGCACCTTTGGTTGATACAGTGTGCATTAGACAACGGCGCTATAGACGTTGATAATTATTATTAATTATTAACACGTCGAGATGATGTCCAAGGTCTTTTTAGCCTCAAATTGCGAATTGGGCCTACTCAATTCAGATTCCGGTTTAGTGACCTTGCTCGCGTATACTAAGTGTTCTAAAATGCTTTAAATTTAGGCCTTCTAAGTTTTAAATGAAACATTACTTGCAAGAAACACATAATTTGCTGCTAATCTAGTGTCATTTATTTATTTATTTTCCTGTATTATTTTAAAGAACTTATTTAAAGTTCAAAGTAAATCTGAATCTGAAGCACGGATGAATGCTCGCTAGGAGCCAAAACGGAATCTTGCGAAGGTCAGAGTGACGTAAGGAGTCTTGACAAGTGATTCAAATAACGCTATTGAGTTTGTAAGTCGGGTCTTTTGCATTACACGAAACGCATTACTGCTGAAGCCAATGGAAAATTCCTCCAACCTGTAAAGAATTATTGGCAGCACAGCTTACATAAACTCAGCCTTGTATTAAAGAGACATCTCACATCTCCTCCAAACCATACCGAGGCTTATATTTAAACCTTGTATTAAACAAACCTTTTGTGTAAGCGTGGCTAATATTCGCCTTGTCACATATGGACTAGAAAATGAAACGTCTAGAGACCTAGAAAATTTATCTGCTTGTCATACAGTAGAACTAATCCCTACTATAGCAAGAAATAGGGCTAAGTTATTTGCTGGCCTCGATAGGTCATTAGTTAAAGCGTAGGTCAAGGCACCTTTGTAGGGCAAAGGCACCTCTCCAGGTAGGGGCAACCCGCTGATGATGAATTCTGCAATAGCAAAACCAAAAGAAACTTGCATACGATTTCAGTGAAGCCTGTAGATGATTTTCGGCTGATACTGGTGGATATCATAGCACAGATACTTCAGAAATATTTTAGGTTGTAGGCTCATTTATAGAAATCATTGGCTTACTGCTTACTAGGGTTGACTGGTAACGCCATCTTTACCGGCCTATCGCTAGCCAACACTGCTAAGCTGCAATCTGTGCTTAACTCTGCTGCTAGTCTCATTGGGGGCATTCCAAAATATGGCCACATCTCGTCTTATATTCGTGACACTCCTCACTGGCTCCCCGTTCAGCAGCGTGTCCACTTTAAGATCCTCTCCCTCATGCGCAATTGTGTTGTTGGCTCTGCTCCCCTTTACCTCATTGACTTCTGCACTTTGGTATCCTCGTTGCCGGGCCGTAGCACCCTTCGCTCGGCCACTCAGGATCTCCTGTTTGTCCCTCGAATGCGCACCGCTACTGCCCAGTCCAGAAGCTTCGCCTACGTTGGTCCCACTTGCTGGAATCGTCTCCCTCAAGAATTGCGACTTGAGCTCCTTTCTCTACCCCTCTCAGTGTTTCGTAGGCGCCTTAAGACTGTACTGTTAACAGTGATTTTACTCCTACGGGTCTGAAGCACCTCTGTTGAGTTTATCCTCTAAGAGGCGCTTTATAAATCTCAAATTACAATTACAATTACTGCTGTCATAAGACGTTGAACCTTTCGTTTCTGCCCTGTTTATGCTGAATCGAAACCTACGGAATATTAGCAGCGTATGCTATACACTCAACCGATTCCTGTTACATGGGAGCCTTCTATTCAATGTAAAATCGAGTCGTAGCGACCAGTGAAGGATCGATTCAATTTGGATAGAGTTAGTCAGGCCTTATTAGACTTTTAAATAACCTGTATAAAGGCGTAAATATATGAGTCGAAGGTCAACCATACATAGCAACTCACCTGCATACTAACGAGGGTCTCCAAAAACAAATGCGCACACGACAACCGAGAGAGACATTCGTTGCATTTACAGAATACATCCTTCAATGCACATAAAGTGTATGCTAGTACTGCAGCAGCGATGGTTTGCTAATATTAAAGGGCTGGAAGGCAAGTGGGTTAAGTGCCTAATATGAAAGCCCTTAAAAGCAAGCAGGTCTATCATAACAATCGTGGATGATTAATTTCTTTGATGGTTTGCTAATATTAAAAGGCTGGAAGGCAAACTGGTTAAGTGCCTACTATGAAAGCCCTTAAAAGCAAGCAGGTCTATATATTATAGAATCGTGGGTGTTTAATTCCTTTTTGTTGACCGCTTCGATTGCAATGCTGATAAATTGAAAAGCATAATTTTATTGCAAACTCGTGCCCTGCATCATAAAGGTTTAGACCTCCTACATTAGGCCTCTGATAATATACAGGCCTTCGAAAATGTGTACACTATCCTGCATACTAATAAGGCTTTACATATTTATAGGTAGTGTATAGTACACATATGTACAAATATACAGGCATAAAAGCTGAATTATGCATTGTAGGGCATAGTAGTAGCAGTGAAGCTTGACACTTATCCTACATCTAAGTGGGTAGTGGAGGTATAAAATAAACTGCATTAAGAGAAATCACATCCTCTAGATTACTTCCGTCTTTAGATAGTTTGAGAAATATTTATTCAAGTCAAACATACATAAATGTTCGATTACATTACATTACATAAAGCGATGACAGTAGTCTACCTATTCTGCACCAGTGGGGGTAGTGCCAGTCCCAAGCCTGGATAAAGGAGGAGGGCGACGGCAACGTCCTTTGATGCCATAAGCTGTCGTTAAACTGATGAACTAAACTAAGTACAGTATAGTTTTCTTATCTTTCGGATTTTGGCAAGGAATGTGATTTTCCCCTTGCAAGAGACGGAGGGTCACGAGAAGGTTTCTTGCATCGAATGCGAAGAGTCCAAGCTGGAGTTCTTTCAGCTGCGTTCACGGTTCGACGAACTCTCAAGTCGCAGGAACTTAATTATGACCGGTCCACAAGTTGATAGTTAGAAGTAGAACTTCCTGAAAAAAGCGAAAACCTTTGTAAAACTACCTTTGCTGCTGTTCCGCATTCACATTCACTGAGTCGCATGTAATTGCTTCGGCCATTCGATCGTTAGACCGTTCTCGTAATCGTAGTCGTAATCTCGAGATTTATACAGCTCCCAATGAAAGCTGAGTCGACTTATTTACAGGCGCTCAGTCAAGGCAAAGTCGATAGGTAGTAACAGCGGTTCGGTTCCAGGTCAAGATCCAAGAGTCAGGCAGGCAGACAGTCAGACGGCTACGGTGGATGGTGCTTGGAATTGGAACAGAAAGAGAGATAAAGGGAAGAGGAACAATCAGGATAATTCTTAGTGCAAGACAGTGACAAAATTTATAATGCTTTTTGCTCACTCCAAGTAATCGGTTACACTTTATTGAGAATGGGTGGGCGTGAGTCTGAGATACATAGATAGAAAGACAGACAGACACACAGACAGAGAGGAAGAAAGAAAGGAAACGAGAGAGGAAGAGGAAAAAGATTGAAAACGCCGACCATCAATTTATTCTTCAACATGTAATTCTTCATTTAGAAAAATATACGAGGCGCAAGTGAAACGAACTCAAAAGACATAAATCGAATTGTACTTCAGACAAATTACAGAGAACCTAACGAATTCTGCAGTCATACTACTGCTTAAGAGGTGGCTGATGATAAAAAATAACAAAACATCAACACTTGTAAAAATTGTTAGACATTATGGCAAAGAGTAATAATATCCACTTAGATGTCTAAGCCACGTTTCATAACGACTGTTAAAAATCTTCCTCGAGTAAACAAACAGTTAAAAATTTCCTTTACAAAACCATGAAGCACTGCAATTTAACAGACCGTTTTAAAATGCGATATGATATGATGGATCTTGCTATCTGCGATGTTGCTTAATAGGATATGATTTATTGCGATGTGGTGATGGTTTAATGATTTTTAAAGCGACGAGAAGTAATGCCAATTGATTTAATGTGAAGCAATGAGATTTGACTAAATGGAATGTGTTATAATATGATTAAATGGGATTTCATGTAATGGAATAAGATGGAGATAAGATTTAATGAGATTTGATTTAATTTGTTGTTATGAGGTTCCATGAGATTTGATTAAGGGGAAAAAACATTAAGATGCAAGCCCAAGCATAACATAATATAGCAGTGCATCACATTATCACCCAACCCCAGTCCTCCACATAACACTGTGTTACCCCCCAAAACCCTTTACAAATCGCTGGCTACGTTTCTGTTAAAGGATGCAGGCGAAGTTAACAAACAGAACCACATTTAGCACAGACAATAGTTTTTGTATTAGTCTACAAGGCTGCAAAAGTCACAGCTTGACAACAAAATACACGTTCCAGAAAATTAAGGCTCTACATCAATATATATTTACATTAAATTACTCGAACAGCCCATGAATCTGTCAATTACATATCACGATTCTTAATGCCTACAACCTGATCATAAAAGAATTAAGAACAATATCTACATTTGCTGAAATTGAAGAATAATGGATGCATTCGACGAACCACAAGCTATGAGTATTTACTCAGTAAATAAAGATCTTTGATATAAATAAAATAAAATAAAAGTCTTTTCACTGGGAAAGATACTATCGTAAAAACTCTAATAAAAGATAAAACATATAATACCATCAATGCCTCACGTGGCTTGATTGCGGCTCCGTAGTGATACAACTTCAACACTTTAAATATTTTTAAATAGAAACTTTTGGCGTATAGCTATTAAAGTCTTAATTAAAGCTGCGTTTAAGCCAGTTAGAATTCATCTTAGAATTAACTCTAGTTTCCCCACATTGATTTCTGCATCAAATCGAACAAGAACATCACGACCAACATTTTGATAGTGTTCGTAAGTGTTTACAAATTGAGCAGCCATTAACTCTATCACAATAATGTATTACAAACACTGTTGAGGTGAATGGTTGCGAATACTTCCGGGTCTTGTCGTGAGTAATAGCAGAGGACTGACACCCAGTTGATGCAGGTTTCGAGTTAGTCTAGCTGGTAGGTGTCTGATATTCTTCAATTGTTTTACCACTGTCGTTATGGTAATATGGTTTAAAGTAAACGGTGATGTCAAAATTGCAATTGTAGTCCAGGTAGTACACTTCAAACCATGAGGATGGTATCGCAATTCCGGTGATGGTACTACACTTTAAACCATGATGTCAACACATATATTGCACTCACCGTGATGGCGGTACATTGTGATAAACTCTGATATCGGTATTGCAACTGTTTGTGGTGGAATTACACTTTTGCTCCGATGTATCGCAGTGGTAGGTGTTTATATAGCAGCTGCACATGTTTTATTATCTAATTATCAACTTCTTAGGCTATCAATCGAGGTCGAGATGGTACTATATGTTAGAGAAGCATACATCGGGTCCCTGTATTTTCAATCGTTTGCAGCAAGATGCAAACAGGTGATTCTTATCCCTCTGCTTGTCAGTCGGCTTCTTGGAAATGGTGGGTATACGTTAGGAGGCGAGGGAATCACCTTCTTGAGCTCATGCGCCTCACAACGTCAGTCGTAACCCCAGCCACCGGGTCGGTGACAGGGTTTCCGAAGCCAATGCCAATCTCCCCCAACTCATGCCTCTCATCGTCCTCCTCCTCCTCCTCATTGTCGAAGGCTGAGTCGTTGCCAGGAGTGGCGGTCGCATCGCCGACACTGGCAGGTGACTCTGCCACCGGGTGGTCCTTCTCGTAAAGCTCGATGTAGGTCTTGAGGTCTCGCTCAAGGACCGTTTTCTCGAGGTCGCTGAACTGGTTGTTGCCGTTGATGAGGCCGGAGAGGAGCGGGAGGAAGAAGACGACCTGGACTCCAAGGAAGGACACGATGGACTCCATCTGGAAGTAGTAGGGATACTGGATCGTCAGGATGACTAGGATCACGAGCAGCATGAACGCGATGACGATCAGTATACGCAGGACGCAGTTGTAGATCGTCGACCGCGAGTTCGGAACGTAGAAGTCATCGATGAGATCTCGCGGCAGAAAGATCTCCTTGTGCTTCCGGATCAACAGGCGACTCTCGCTATCGAGGCAAATGCTGAAGATCGTGTCCTTCGTCGTGCGGTACTGAAAGTAGGCGGGACTGAAGGAGCTCGTGAAGAACGTGACGCAAACGACAAGAGGGATGATATAGGGCGAAATCACATCGATGTTGGCGAACACTCCGAGTCCGACAAAGTAGACGAGGTATGTTATGAAGACCCCGGCGATGAAGACGACGTAGAGAAAGAACAAGAAGAAGGAGATGCCCTGAATGATCTTTCCGCAACTAGAGACCATGAAGCGCAGGAAGAGTCGCTTGCATCCGGTTACGGCTGGCATGAACAGCCGCTGAAACTGCAGCACGTCCCGTGCGCCGCCGTTTCGTATCGGCAGATGCTGCTTCTTCTGTTTTTCGGCGAACTCCGCAGCCTCCTGTCGGAAGTTGAGCGACAGGTAGACCATGGCAGCGAAGAAAGGCATCAGGAACGTCCAGATGACTTCGAAGATGGCATACTGTGCAATACCGTTTTCCATCGAGCACCAGACCCACCCCAGGTGTCCGAGGATGTTCAGATAGATGGCACCGGAATCTCTGAGATTCCAAAACGTTTTTTCCAGTTGGACGCGGTATTGCCAGAGCATCAGTCCGCAGGCGAGGTAGTAGATGGTAAACATGAACAGGATGAATAAGACCCTGAACACTGCCGTAACCCTGGACTGTTTGGCCTTGTCGACGCCAAGCACGTCCAGAAATCCTGCCGACTCTCGCAACGACATCAGAGAATCCGGGCTTTTCAGCCGGGCCAGGTCTTCGGACATGCGCACAATACGATTGGTGACGTCAGCCTTGATCTCCTGCAGTGTCTTCTTCAGCCCTGACAGCTCTCGAATCTTCTTGAGGTTGAACGAGCGACGGTAGAGCTTGTAGAAGTGGACGAGAAAGATGGCATAGACCCAGCAGAGCAGAACAACTGGACCGTACCAAACCATTTCCCAGCTGATCGTGTACGGCGTATCGCAGTGGTATATATCTGTCGCACTCTCCGGTGGCGAACAGCACTTGAAACCGATTCCCTTGTCGACAAAGATGGCGTGGGTGAAGGCGTACGCACTGCGGCAGATCACTGGATCCGGGCTATCGATCTCCACCGTCGTTCCGTTTCCAGTGACGTTCACCAGGTACTTGGCGAGGACGTGGACCACTTGACTGTACGATACATTCGGGTACGCTAAGCAAGCTTCTGTCGCCTCGTCGAGTAAGATGTCCAAGCTGACGGTGCCCATGGACAGAATGCCGAGCGAGAGAATGATATGGTCGAGGGGCATACGGAGGAGATTCTTGCCCTTGGAGGAGGCCCAGACCCACTGGTCCGAGGCGAAAGTGTCGCTGCCTCGTATGGCAAACGGACGGGCCACCCCGGTGGAAGCGTTGACGACCTTGAAGCTAATGTAGACGGCTCTCTTGCCGTTCATGCCCTTCAAAGAGTTGCGAATCGATCCGTCCGAGTTGTTGTTGGCGAGAATTACCCGGCACTCCGGTCTGACGCTCGCACCTGTCGTCACTGTATCCGTCATCAGTTGCCCTGACGTCACTGGGTCTGACGTCACTGCTGCTGACGTCTTCGGAGTGGCTGACGTCACGCCGTTACCAGTTGGAGACGAATTCTGTGATGATGTGACTGTTAGTAGTGTTACCAAAACGAATAATCCGTTTGTAAACCGTTGTAAAGCCATGATTTTGCTCCTAAGCTGTAAATCCGTTTCTCTTTTAATGCAATCGTTGAGCCAAATCGTCAGGCTAATACGCACACCATTTGTCAGAGGTGGAGCAGGCTTAGGTAATCACGATCAACAATTCTAAACAAACAACCTGCAGCACGCAGAAACCTGAAAGGCAAGTAAATATATCGATCAGCTGCAGTAGACCGAGAAACTTAATGTGGCCAGACAAATTGACCGAACTATCCAGGAACAAAAGTCTGACCGCCAGCTTAACGAGGTCTGAAACTGGAGGCTAATGAGATTTCTCCTACCTTTTCAAAGTAATTAGTAACTTCCATCGCGCCGGTGTCTAATGCACAAGGCATCAACCGATGGCGCACAAGGTGGCTGGGCCTTCCACCAGAAATGGCCTCCCTCTTAATGTGCGTTCTTCTAGCCTGGGAGGCACCTTTCACCAGCATCTGAAAACTGTTTTCTTTCACCGTGCCGGGCTTGGAGCGGCTCTGAGTGGATTTCTTTAAGGGGCGCTATGTAAGTGCTCTGAATGAATGAACAAATGAATAAGCGAACGAATGAATAAATGTAGAGCTTAACGAATCCAGTAGTCCCATGCGCTCTTTCTGTAAAGATGTTCTTGGTAGCTAACTATTATATCATCATCTGTGGCATGCTCCTCTCTGTAACCAGCCGTCTAACCATTTTAAACGCCGGTTCATTTATTCAAGCTGATAGAAGCTAACGACAAGCAGTATAATCTTCTAAACGATAGACAGACACGGTCTTCATCTTCCACAAAGGTTGCCGAAACTGTTCTTTAAATGCCAAGCTTATTTTGCAGCTTACAATAATTACCTGATATCAGGCTTCATATTACGCTTTAAGCACACGATCTTCCTCGTATAAATAGCCAATAAATCATGCAATGTATATATTCTTCAACAGCATAGACAGGTTAATGTATATTTACTTTCCTTAACAGCGTATAGAGAAATGCAGTTACTATCCACCTTAAATAATAATTATTGTACGCTCTTGGTAGAAGTTCAGAAGCTAAAGTTAACCCAGCAAACATGTAGGGTTGCTCATACGCTCAACATCAGCGACCCATGAAGTCCCACGATGTTACGTGTCACCGATCCAGCATCCATAAATTCGTGCATAATAGAGAAGCCTTGCTTTTACGCCTCTGGCCGTATACCAGAAAATTTTCCCTTACCGTAGGCCCCTATATACTGGCGTACTAATTCGCGTTCACAAATTATAATTTATGTATAATTTATGTGTAGGCCTGAGCAAAAGAAGTCCCGGGCATTTAAGAGACATGTCTGTATATAGACGCTATTCTGTCTGAAATTACTGTATTGCTAGCCTCTACCTCATGCCTATACAGCAAAGACAGTAGGGCTTAGATTGGGCCCAACATTGTTTATTATATCAGGTTCCATTCTTTGCCCCTAGCTAGTACTTCCTCTGGCTTTTCATTCTTCTTATCTCGATCACTGCCGAGTTTTTGGAAGAAATACCTCGTGTCAACAAACTCCTCAACCTTATATACGCACAACCAACGTACACAGCAGGCAGACTACTCCAATGCAGCTAGATCCGTGCTTAATACATTCGACACACACACGCACACACCGACACACACACACATATATATATATAATACATGCATAGGTCTGAAGATACTTCAAGGATTCTTATACGTTCATATCATTGCTTGGACCACTGACACAGAACGACTGGAGAAAGCGCTAAGAAGATCTAACAAAATGATACGGGGCTACAGAGATCTGAGCCATGAAGAAAGGTTGAAAAGGAGTGGGGCAAACAACACTGGGCAGAAGAAAGAGCAGAGAAGACCAAACTGAAGATTATAAAGCTCTTGGTGGAAAGGAGGCAGCGCAGCGAGAGATGTTCTTTGAATCAGCACCAGACAAAGCGACTCGAGGCCACAGATAAAAATTATTTCAGAGACCGAAAGGAACACTAGGGTTGAAATTTCTTTAGTGTCCGAGTTGTAGTTTTGCGGAGTAGTTTGGCTGCTAGTAGTGTTTGTTGGACAATATCACAACTGTTAAGAATTAAGACGTCAGAAACGATTGGCTGTGGATCATTCCAGGCCAAATTGCAGCGGTTCTAGCACAGATTCCGTGCATTCACTTAAAACCCTTGTTATGTTATGCTATGTTAAAAGACATGTATGTCAATGAAATTTTGTCCTTATTATACATATTCATGGAAATATAGATAATATATTATATCTAATAAAACAATATACATATATAAATCGCATATAGATGCATACTGGCAAATAAAATTATTGTTCGTTAGTATGCGTTGCGTTGTTTTCGATTACTGATGAAATCTGTATTCAGTCTCCGAAGTCTTAGAAAAGGGCGATGTGGCCCTTCACTCCAAAAGGTTGGACACCTCGAATGTACACAGCTGAATGTAGGTTCTACAAGACCTAGTGACCCACCTGTATTTGCTGTCTGTGCGGTTTAAATTCTTTCGAAGTAATAATAGACGGATGTGTTGATTGTATTGTATTCCCACCGTTTAATCCCCGTTGCGTCGCTAGGAAAAAATCGTACAATTTTCACTGTCAGGTTAAAAACGTGATTAACAATCATATCATAGGTCTGCATGTATTCACCCACGAGTGCAGTAGGTAGGCAGAGTCTCGGGCTCATGTAACTTGAGTCAGTAAGCATAGGCGGAGTCAGACTCGTGTAGAATGAGTCAGTCAACCCGTCCGCTAGCGGAAACGACCAGACAAGATGAATGCAAGGCATGCAGTAAATTGGTCTTCGCCAATCGGTTGTGGTAACGCCCCGCGCAGCAATTATCACCACTCTGCCTGAGAAAGAGACAGGCAGAGAGACACAGACAGACAGAGACAGAGATCGAAAGAGACACAGAAAGACAGACAAAGGACTTTGTTCTGTGGGTGACAGTTGCAGTCACAGTTCAACCGGTCCTGTTTTAACTGCACCGATAAAGAAAAAGAACGAACTCACCAGAGACTGCATTTTGTCAAAAGTATACATCTGGTTTCCTGTTTTATTTACTGCTGTCAGCGCATTTGTAAATATAATTCAACACATTTTTCTATAGCGATCGTATGGTCTCGACCCTGCTCATATTTCAGTGAATTTCTTGAGTGTGTACTAACCGTTTCTTATCTGGAAACTTCTACAGGTCCGTTATCGTAATGAATTAAATCGATGCCTCATCGTCATGCATATAGGAAGATAAACAGTTCTGCTAAATATCATCAGGAAATTCCAGTAGCTTTGAGGCAAGACTTCAGGTAAGTCCCAAGACCGTCCCATCGAGACCGAGGCTACAACCCTGTTGTTATTAGACACTTTATGCAGTTTGGAGAGCAGCATATCGGCCACAATAGAGACCCTATTCCAAACACCACCCTCCGTAGCCGTCTGATTGTCTACCTGCCTGACTCTTGGGTCTTGACCTGGAACCGAACCCTTCTTGCCTACCGATTTTGTTTTGACTGGGGTCTGTGAGAAACCTAGTTTTAGTGAATTAGCTTTCGTTGGGGGCTGTAGAAAACTCGAGTTGACGATTGTGATTACTCCAATTCTCTATCCGTAAAGCATTCGAGGTTACCATCTCAAGTACCTGCTTTAATGGTCTCGTTAACATTTCCGACTAAGACCTTGAAGCGCTAAGACTCCATATATTAAACATTAAGTGGACACGTGGCAGTAATGTCTCGAAACTAGAACCAGACACTCTTAAAGACCTCTTAAAGAATATAGCTAACGCATTGGTAGATAAACTGAAACACACACACACATATATGTGTATATATTTGTAAATATATATGTATATGTGTATATATTTGTAAATATATATATGTATATGTGTATATGTGTATATATATATATATATACACATATACATATATATTTACAAATATATACACATTAGGGCTGCCAACCGTCCCGGATTCGCCTGGACAGACCCGGAGTCGGCCTTGTTCGTCCCGTGTCCCGGATTGATCTCAAAATGTCCCGGAACCTGCATGGTGTAAATATCCACTTCACCAAATGTTCTTCTTTTCGCACACTAAACTCGAACAGCCGGTCGTAAATAAGTTTTACAGAGTGACCCTAGAATAGAGGGTAGTTAGGTTAGTAGACCCAATAAATGACATCTGCAAATTGCATGCATCATGCATGTATATATGAACTTCGCTCGTGCTAGATCCTGAAGCCTAGTAGGTTAATAGAATTTAATAAACGTTTTCTTCTTGAAGTTGATTGAAATTTTATATATAGGCCACTTGTCTCTTGAAGATTTGAGTAAAATCATCTGACTACTTGCAGCAGATCCTACATTAGGCTGACGCAACATTCGTTACATACAGTAACGTGGGTAAATTGGTGATGGCATATCGAGTGACAAAATGCGGGTTTCCCGGATTTGCAGAATCAAATTTGGGAGCCCTAATATGCATTTACACTCTCAAGCAAGGAGTTCTGCGTTTCAAAGCCTTCGCTACCTGCGTGGCTTCTGGAACCACCAAGTATCGTCCCTCGATGAAGACACCGAGGACGACAAACGAGATAATTAGTAGAATAAGACGAAGAACAACGACAACGAAGATGGTAATGACAACCATAATAAGATGATAATAAGATGATAAAGACAACGATAATAAAGATTTTCACACAATCAAATCCAATAACTTGTCGTGATAAATCACCAAGCAGAATATGTTGGTCGTTTCACTGAAAACGTAGTGATGATGATGTCGACGACGACGGTGATCGAAAATGTAAGTATGTATGTATCAAGACGCTTAATATAGCGCCTTTATTTCAAGCTCCTCTCAGAAGCGCCTCAATACAGAAAAGTCCCCCACTTAGTCTATCGTCCTGACAGAGAAGTTCGTGTCAAACGCATTTCCGTCAGATAGGCCTTAACACTAAGCACTTAGACTGATAAAAATCGGGCGTAGGCCTCTGTGCGCGTGGCAGGAAGTCATGCATGACGGATTTCTACCCTATTCATTGCTGTGACAGTTCCAAAATTCGAACGACAGGTCGTCAGTTGAAAGTATTATAAAAAGACTTCCTTATTCCTTACAGTTCAGGGCCGAAAATTTTTGATCCTCCAGTAACTTTAGTGAATTTCTTGGATTGTAGTTTTAACCGCAGATTTATATAGCGCCTCCTAACGACAGACTCGTCAGAGTCAATTTAAAGCACTCGGTTGTAAGTAAGTGACAGGATAGGTGTTTATGATTTCACCTTTCTGCCTACCTCAGCTTGATCCACCCCTGAGATTTACCTGATCAAACAGCCTAGCTAGATTAATTTTGATGTCGAGCAGGTTACTAGGCTGATCTCTCTGACCTAAATGTATATGTAGGGCCTACACTTTTTCCGTAGCGACCGTATGACATCGACCCTACTCATTTTTCAATGAATTAATCGGGGAAGTTCCTTCACAACCGCTGCCCTTTTTCAGGTCTCCGAAATGTCACGGTCGGATTGTGAACTGGCCTCCTCACGCTCAGAGGTGCTTTGACTGATGTACGCTTTAAACGATGTCGCTAAATGGGCCACATCTTGTAGTTTGTAATTGTAATTGTAATTTACGATTTATAAAGCGGTGCTTAGAGAATAGACTCAACAGAGGCGCTCCCGACCCGAACAAGTAAAATCACTGTTAAACAGTACAGTCTTCAGGCACCTGCGAAACCCTGAGAGGGGAAGAGAGGGGAGCTCGAGTCGCAGATCGAGAGAGACAGACAGACAGACAGACGGAGAGACGGTTCCAGCAGGTGGAATCGACATAAGCAAAGCTTCAAGACAGAGCGGTAGCAGTTCGCATGCGAGGGACAAACAATATCAATACTCTTGTATAAAGAGCTGAGAAATTTCGGAGATATACGTTAACGTTTAAATTACATTGGTATTATATTTGCATACATTAATGCTCTTGGTAAAGACGTCGAGTTGAAGAATCGTTAGGTTGACGTACACACACGAGCAAAGATAAACAAAAGGATAATACAGCCGACGCATCGATAGGTGTCGCTAATGCACTGGAAGTGGTCGGCCACGTCTGTTAACGGTCCAATATCAATACTCCGCCATTGGTAGTTATGTCCATTAAAAATCATGCTATCCAAAGGATGTCACTTTCTGTGGGCTTACAGCGGGCCCTTGTTGCGCCAGTGGTAGCAAAAGGTAGCCAGGCAACCATTATTTCTGTATTTATTAAGCACCATTATCCAGTGACTAAACATCGTTCGATGACACTAAGCATTTGTGAGTAAAGGACTTCTTCAAGGACCCTATATAGTAACAGTCTCAGGAGAGAATTGAACCCGTACTCTCCGCATTAGAAGCCAAGCGCTCTAACCAATCGGCTACCGTGCCCCACGACAACTATGGGCCCAACGTGGGCCCAACGAAGTAGCTGTCAGCTATTATGAGTGGCTTCTATCATTCTGTTTCTTAGTAGTAGGCTAGCGACACCTAGAGTTTGACCTGACGGAGAGTGCGGAACTTGTCCATGCCAATTATAATAGTGGCAATGTTATGAATCACATAGCTATAAATTGGTCTATCGGCAAATTGCTAGCAACCAAGTGAGAGCTCGTCTTAGTTGCTATGGCTTAAACAACTGCTACTGTGACTCATCGACATTATGGGAATTTGTCCATCGTCTGCAGGCTGACGAATATTTGGTTACAGGAGTGGCACTATAGGGGTCACGTCCCAACTGACCTTTTGGCCTCACTGGTGTCCCCACTTTTTACATGCGGTTGTACATGGTAGAATTAAAAATAATTAACAATTTTCTATTTATTGTCTGGCTCAGCATTTGATTTTGTACATCGTCCATTTATTTTTTATTGTTGGACTCTTGTGCGCACCGACATTTGACATTGTAAAGCACCCTTAAAGCAGCTTGTTACTGACGGTGCTGTATAAATTGTCGTGGTTACAATTACAATTACAATTACAACAGGGATGACGTCCCTCTCAACTGACCCTTTTGCCCTTCTAGGTGCCCACCGTAGCCTAGCTTCTAGCTTCTCTGGCCTATCGGAATTCGACCCGGCTTCTCCAATGAATTATGATTTTCGATTGCGATTTTGACTTGAAGCGACCATCAACCGATGCCTTGGGCATTATGATGACGGCGCTATATAAATCTTAAGGTTAGATTTTTACTAAAATCACGCAAATTCTTGGCCTAATATGGCGTTACAGCAGTTTACAACATAAACTGACGCAGAATCTATGATGACTAACAAGTGATCAGTTTTATGGCGAGCAGTCAAGTAAACTTGAAACTTTTACTTAAAGCAGTGGTCATGGCTCACGGAAATTCTGCACTCCCAGTTTGAAAAACCTCTGTCTGTCTGTCTGTCTGTCTGTCTGTCTGTCTGTCTCTCTTTCTATCTATCTATCTATCGATTTATCTATCTATCTATCGATTTATCTATCTATCTATCGATTTATCTGTCTATCTATCGATTTATCCATCTATCTAACTGTCTGTCTCTCTCTGTCTGTCTGTCTGTCTGTCTGTCTGTCTGTCTCTCTTTCTATCTATCTATCTATCGATTTATCTATCTATCTATCGATTTATCTGTCTATCTATCGATTTATCCATCTATCTAACTGTCTGTCTCTGTCTGTCTGTCTGTCTGTCTGTCTGTCTGTCTGTCTATCTATCTATCTATCTATCTATCTGTTTCTCTTTATGTCTTTATATCTATCTGCCTCCCTTCCTCCCTATCTATATGTCTCTTTTCTTTCCTTCTCTCAATCTACTTACCATAGCGCCGCCAGTGGTAGATGGAATCTGGTATCTGAATGAACCGGAAGACTGATTAGACCGATAAATTACGACCACTGGTAGGTCTGCCACGTGTGGGAAATTTATGCTATCTGGAGAAGTCAACGAGTGAAGCCCACTTTGTAAGCACTCTGCTGTATGCGCTTAAGACCACTGCCACCAGAGTACAGAGCATGTCGGCATTCCATTCTTCAGGCATTAATCCCTCTTTGCCAAAAACTTCGCCAGTGTAGAAATGCTGTGGCTCAAAAAGGGCCTATCTAGAGGGGAAGCAATTAGACCATGGCCTCTATCTGATTTAGGGACATGTCACTTCGCCAGTGTAGAAATGCTGTGGCTCAAAAAGGGCCTATCTAGAGGGGAAGCAATTAGACCATGGTCTCTATCCGATTTAGGGACATGTCGTTGTGTTGTACTGTGTTGCTGTCTACTATATTTGTAATTTGGAGAGTCGTGATGCAATTAGGGACAAAAAAACTACCATGAAAAATCGGGAAGACTGGAAAAGATCATGATATATCTGAGAGACTGAGAAAGATCGTAGAAAATTGGGAGACTGAGAAACATCATGATACACCTGGGAGACTGAGAAAGATCATGGAAAATCGGAAGACAGAAAGATCATGGAAAATCGGGAGACTAATAAAGATCATGATAAATCAAGACTAAAAAAGATTGTAATAACTCAGGGAGACAAAACAAGGTCATGATAAATCTTGAAAACTAAAAAAGATCATGAACAAACGAGAGTCTAAACAATTCTGGATCTTCCGCAGGTATTGCATCTTATTCTATTGTTTAGTATTTAGAGCACTTCATCTTTGAAACGCTTACCTGTTCACGAGTAAGATCGACATTATCCAGCGGAAACTGGTCTATCCTCATACAGTCCTGTATACAATGTTAGAAGTTCGCTTTACATCAAACTCATTCTATTCAAATAGACTGACAAATGTTCGTTCTGTATACAATGTTCGAAGTTCGCTTTACATCAAACTCATTCTATTCAAATAGACTGACAAAATGCTCGTTCTGCTTGCGTCCATTACGCTCGCCTCTCATGCAAACCGCAGACTGGTGTTCGTCCGCCTAATTTCTGCCTGACTTCTGTACGTACGCCAGTCTATCGGTGATGGCATGCGAGACAGGTAGCCAGGCTGCGCTCAAGCTAATGCACCCACCGGCGACCACGGTCATGTAAATATCAAGATAATGGACTGGAACAGGTATACGCAAAGGTGAGCGTATCCAATCCTCTTTTACGCGTAGGCCTTTCGGACTGGCTATGCCAATGGTGGTCAAAGGCACGTTTTGTAGGATAGGGTTTTACGTGTAGGCCTTTCAGACTGCCTATACCCTATGGTGGTCAAAGGCACGTTTTGTAGGATAGGCCATGAACCTCTGCGTGACATCATACTGCGCTTTATGAATAGGTTTTTGTATGTGGTTGGAAATTTCTTAGTGGACCTGCCACCTGAGGGTTTATACCGAGGGTGAGTGTTATTCCTCTTTTGATCTCGGCCAATGTTGTCGCCCCCGTTTCCTAGGCGCTGACTATTTCGGTCATGGGTGAATCACTCAAAATGAAGTTGAGCAATTCTCGGTAATAAATTGTACGTGGGGTGGGTGAATAAATTAATGTTTCCTACGGAGAAGGCCCAGCTGAGCGAGTGACCCAGCTGATTTGGTGAAGAGCTGCGCTGCGTCGATCGCAGTCGACCGTGACGGGCATAAATAACTCTTGCTCATTCTTTGTTCTTAGGCTGTATTGTATGTATATGTCTATGTGGATGTGTGCTTTTGTCTGTCTACTCGCTTCTGTTTGTATCTATCTATCTGCGTACCTCAGGCTCCCGCCTTTCCTTGTTATTAACTATAGCGCGCCCGCGTGTGTGTCTGTATCTGTCTGTCTGTCTGCATCTATCTGTCTATCTGTCTATCTGTCTATCTATCTATCCTCGGAATCGGCTACACTTTCGCCACATAGCCTAAATAATCTCTATAGCGAATAAAGATTCTAGTGGCGTCATTACCTCAACTCCATTGTCAACAAAAGCAACAACAACATCGTAAACTCGAAATTTTTACAGCGCCCAGTGTAATATAAGTCGGGGGAACCAGCTCATTCACACGCAACAGCAGTAATAACAACAGCAACCGAGCAACAGAGGTATCGAGTGTCAAGGTCAGTCTGTTTGCATGCACTGAAGGGCGGCATAGGTTGAGGAGGGTTTAGTAAACTTTAGATCACCTGCTCAGCCATTACTTCTTCTCGATTTTACAGAAGGCATTGTCCTGTCTGCTTTTAAGTTGTCAGCTTAAATCAAACAGGAGTAAAAGAGGTCATCTGGCCGAGACATATTCTGAAGTTCTTTCCCAGGATCAGGCAGCGAGGGAGAAGGCTGGCCACCTGTCCCCTCAAATGCCGAGATTGAGAAAAATGAAGTAACTAACACTTTATATGAATGGCTGCCTCAGGGCTAGCTTTCTCTTCTGGTTCTTGTTCTACTTCTTCTTGTTCTACTTCTTCTTGTTCTACTTCTTCTTGTTCTACTTCTTCTTGTTCTGCTTCTTCTTCACATTCTACTTTACATTCTTCTTTTTGTTCTTCACATTCTTCTTGTTCTTCAAATTATTGTTCTTGTTCTTCTTGTTGTTTTTATTCTGGTTCTTGTGCTACTTCTTCTTGTTCTTCTTTTTCGCATTCTTCTTTTTTTCCTAGGCCTCGCACGTCACGGGACTTAGGATCACGTGAAATAATTTCTCTTGTGATTTCCGTCTCCTTCGCTCACCGGTCTTCGGCAATCGGACTTTGTTCTTCACATGGCATTTTTGGACAACCCCTCTTACTTTACGAAGCACTCGTGAATAAGCCGGTGCCCTACGCTTAGCTTTAAAGTAGCGCTTTAGATCAGCTTAACTGGCTTTGAGTGTGGTTATTTTGACTCAACAGTTAGATGGCGGTGCACGTAAAATGACGTAATGAGTCGTGTGTGGAATCTGAAATAATTTAACGTCACAG
Source organism: Norana najaformis (assembly GCA_964023275.1). Classification (NCBI taxonomy): domain Eukaryota; kingdom Metazoa; phylum Annelida; class Clitellata; order Crassiclitellata; family Hormogastridae; genus Norana; species Norana najaformis. The sequence goes on from OZ029918.1 coordinate 2,052,921, forward strand.
CCAGGAAATCCGAGAAACAGAAAAATAGTGAAATATAAAGTTCAGGTAAATTATATTTTAAAGCTTTTCTATCGTAAAGCACCTTTTATATTGTGTAATGAAAGCACTAAACTAATTTTTCGGATATTAAATCAGAATGGTTATTGGAATGATATGTGTATCGACTGCTAAAAACGGCTGGCATACTTACCTGAGTTGTAGATAATAACTCGGTCGAATGTGAAATTGAAAATCCATCGGAGGTTATTGATTAAAGAATAAGTGATTTTTAAAGCAATTTCACGTGTAGCGCTTTGGTGTGGATGCACGAAAGTCACAATCGATGTGTATTTGACGTGTCTTTATATAGCGCTTTATGCAAAACGCTTAAAGGCGCGATGCAAGGTCATAATACACTGATTTAACTGCATGGACAGTTCTTGTGACTGCTACAGCAAAATTAACAAGTTACCCAGAAATTCCTTGAAAGTAATTATGATACATTACCAAATTAGGATTATCACTCTGTATCAGTTTTCAATTTTATGCTTATACAAAGCTGCCACAGAGTTTGATTGTTGTAAATATTTTACCAATTTATTCAAAACAATGTATTTTTCGCGCAGCAGAAATGGGAGCTGAGTTTACGTCGTCGCAGTTCACAGTCCCTGGATTTCTGAACCTGTGACGAAACAGTTTTTATTCCATCTGCAAAATCTAAAAACTGGAGAAACAATGGGTCACATGACTACAGACGGTGACGAATCAGGAATCGGAATGGTCTTCAAGGAAGTAACTCATGGCAGCGAGGGTCAGCTGTACCTGAATGCCGACTTCCTTCCCGTGGAATTCCGTCAACTGTCAGAACACATGGCGTATGACATCGTCGAATACATCTGCCATCATGAACAGACACCTCCTGCCCCAAACAAGACGATCATGATCATGCGAAGTCTTGTCGATGATACACTGAAAAACAGACTCGACTTCATGCACGATTTGGTCTTACGGGTAGGCCTAGATGCCATTATCGTTCTTAACCAATAATCCCTAGAGTCTTAATTATGTGTAAGCGATCTGAGCAAGGTTGATATTGGCATTTTTTTTAACTTCTGGACATCTGAGATTTAACTTCATAGCATAACCTTTGAATCTTTGTTTAACTTCTTAGCTTGACTTTTAAATCCGTGGCATAGGTTTAACTTCTTGGCATGACTTTTACTTTGTGATGTAGGAGGTTCAACTTCCTAGCCTGACCTGTGACTCTTTGTCATAGGTTCAACTTCAAACTTGACTATTAACTTTTTGACATTAACTATTTTAACTTCAAAGCATAAGTTTCAACTCCTTACCATAGGTTTAACTTCTTAACATAATTCTGAACTCATTGGCATAGGTTTAACTTCATAGTATGACATTTAACTCCTAGTCATAAGAGGTTTAACTTCTTCACATGGAATTCATACGTACCTACATCTGTTCTACCCTAGCTGGGCTTCAGTCGAAAGGACCAGGTAGACCTGCTGGACAATCTCGCCACACAGATGTTCGACGATCAGGTTGTGACCTGGGGTCGAATCGTGACCTTCTACGCGTTCTGTGGCTACTTGGCACGCCACTGCCTCGAGAGCGATTTGCACGACTGCCCTGGTGCCATTGCGGAAACTCTCAGCTGCATCGTCATCAATCGGCTTGGACTCTGGATCGTAGCAAATGGAGGATGGGTATTTACACGTTTACCTTGTCGTATATTTGCAGCGCATTTTGTCTAGCACGCAGTATGAATTGGGATCAACCTATACACTGACGAAATGAAAGTTGCCGGTAACCACAACCCTGTTCACTGTAGTATTAACAGTCTGCTGGATTTTTTTATGAATGCTGGAACTAGAATGGTGGCAAAAAATTGTACCGAAGATCACATATACATGCTTGTTTTTGATCCTAATGATGAAATATAAAAATAAGTTATTGTTTCTGGTATGTGCCAGTCTTTTGTTGAAGCTTCAACACGTGCCAGCTTTTATGAATGCTGGACACAACAAGTTGATGGTTACAAAGTGCTGAAGGCCATCACAATCAACTTGCCCAGGGTCGTTGCACAAAGTCGAACCTGCAACCACATGATCATTGACCAAACATGTTACCAACAGACCACTATGCCACATAGGTAGATGCCTAACCTCTGAAAAGGCAAGACGTTGCTCAGAATGCTCAGTAGCCAATTTATCTTACCTTTCTGTATGTTTTGTAACAGTAAAGTAATGTTTGTAGCTCTGGGTGTTGCTGTGTGTCATATGACGATAAGAAAACTGGGAGATGTGTTCTCCATTGTGTTACATTCAAAGTTTTTGTTTATGTTTCTGTTGCAGGCTTCGTTCGATGGACAGTTTCCGGCAATTTGCTTGTTTGACACGAACTTTCTCTGGAAGATTATTGCGATAGTCGGACTTCTTGCTGGTGCGATACTGGCGTTTTATTCCTCGATACAGTATCTGAATCCATCGGTCTGATCTCTAGTCTTTGCAAGGACTATCGTTTTTCAGGAACAGTCGATGCTGAGTTGCTTTTTATTTGGGACTTGTATAGACTTTCTAGTCATAGACCACCACCTAGCTGTAGGAGAGATGGTCTGTAATGTGTTGGATCTCATTTGAGTCCCTTTTCGTGAATGGTGTGATGTCAAAGTACCCCACCTTGTAGCACAGTCAGCCCTGTAAGATCAACAGGTTAACTTAATCGAGCTCTGTTGAAGGGCAGTCGTCCACAAAGGTAAAGCCAAATGCGGAGAAGGGAAGGGAAGGGAGGAGTTCAAAGTAGGTCACATTGTTGTCTTTATGAACAATGCCCTGCAGTCTGTGTTCATTGAAAGAACTCTCATGTTACTGTTTTTCCACATTATTTTAAGCTTCTGTTCAATGTCCTCTGTTGCTTCTTAATTCTGTGTTTTCTTTAGGTCGTGTTGTCATCTTTATGAACAACTCCCTACAGCCTTAGTTAGGTCACTAAAGAAGTTTGAAATATCCAATAACAGTCAGCCAGAAGTAAACAAAACCATATATATATATATATATATATATATATATATATATATATATATATATATATATATATATATATATATATATATATATATATTAATTTAGTTGGAAAGTTTAAGCGGATAACATTGTAGCCAACGCGTAATGCCCAATTCTTTGCATGCCAAAATTAGTAATCCATATGACAAGGATTGATTTTCCAGAGCTTGATTTCCTCTAACAACTGTGTTCAGTTTTTCTGAGGTAAGAGTAAAGCTGTTCAGCTTCAGGCATGTAAATGAATTCAACACTGTCATCGTGTTTTCGCATATATCACAAATAGTTCCAAAAACTTACCATTGAGTCGATTAAAAAGTTTGTATCCTTGTAATCGAGTTCCTGGTGCACCACTTGCTGAGTTGATTAATTAATTAAATTTATTACAGTTAATTACTTTATTAATTAGTAGATTGAACAATCAGTTTTCCAATATTTCCAATTTTTAAGTCAATCAAAACTTTGATCTCCAAAAAGCCAAGACAGCATGCTAAGGGTTTGGTAAGGAAAATGCCAACCCACAATTTTGTAAAAGAGTGAAAGAAAAGATGGAAGATAAAAGCCAAGCAGTGAAAGCCCTATGCCTACCTAACACCATGTTTCCCTTTCTTCCTCCCTTTTTCCTTTCCTTCCTCTCTCTGCAATGATTGGCCTAATTTTGCTGGCCTTGATACGGTTATGATATCTACGATTATGCGTCGTACCGAAGAATGATGTGCGAATCACCGAGCATCGCCGTGTTCCGTGTACGCTCCGAACACGCTCCGTGTATACTCGGAACTATTATGAGAACACGGGGTATTTAAGCCGTAAGGGATGTGTTCGATATGTATGCTCGGAGCGGACGCAGAAACGAGGCGTATTTGCGCATGCGTACTAAAACCCGATCCACGTAAGACTCGTTTGTGGGTAGCGACTATAACCGACAGATGTTAGTCTAGGAGCTGAGGACCCGCTGTCTGCGCGTAATAATTTATTCTCGTATTAATCTCGTTAATTAATTATTAGTATCGTATTAATTTATTTGCTCGTGAATTTTTAATGCATATTGCATGCATCAGTGCAGAAATTCTGATGAATATTCGACCGTGCTGGCCTGCGTGAAACCCTCACCAAGTCGGAAAAAATATTTGCAAAAAATGCTCTCAGAAGGCAAGTAGGCATAAAATGGGTCAAAAATGAGTTCTTTGCATATTTATAAATTTCCTTGGTGTATTAGCTATCAAGCTGTAAGTCCTTATGTAGAATTTCGCTGTCTAAATATTTTTATTTTAAATTTTAATTGAACATAATCCACTTGGTTTCATAATTTGAAGCAGTGTGCACTGATTATTACGCGAATGACAAAAATTTAAATATCCGTCTTAACCAGTTTTTTTGTAGATATTTCATGGATAGCAATCTCAGAGGCGTATGAAGACGTTTCAGCTTAATATACTTATAAACATTCTCTACCCTGAAGCCGAGAGACTTAGGTCGGTCATTTTTACGGTTAAGTTTAACACCGATTTCTCAAAAATAGCCGCGAAGATACGTACTTTTTTTAGAAAATCGTAGCTGTTTTTCTATTTGTGATAGAAACACGCGGTTTTCGCCTAATTATTCAGCAATTCCAGCCGAATCCATTGCAGCATAAAACCCAGTTTTGATTTTTACGACTTGTGAGTTGTTTTTTTCCCGATACACGGTCAAAAATATTGAATTGTTTTGTTATCCGTTAGTTAGCAGTAGTGTTTGTGGCATAGACAACATCTGCCTAGCTCCGCACCTGCTTGGTCTGTTCGCATCCGTTGCCTGCTTGCCATGGGCAGCTGCTTGCGGTGAGCGAGCTGTGTCGTTGCATGCCTGTCAGCCGCCATGATATTTCGAACGAGTCGGGCCTATGAAATCGTTAGGCCTCAAGGCGTGATCTCATGCTCGTGGCTCCTGGCCTCGGCAGTTGTGGTCTTGGGTCTCACGGCGGTAAACTGCAGCTGGAAGGCTGTTGTGTCTCATTCGAAGGTTGACCTAGATACATGGCATATGGAAGGTCTCGAGTTTAAACAGTCGACGGCCGGGTACAATTAATTTCTTTCCAAATAATTATATCATCGTTAGTTACTTGAACTATCATACGATTGAGTCGCTTTGTCTGTACGTAAGTATTATTTATTTACTTATTATTTATTCACCGTCACTTCTCCCCTTCCAGTCACTCCGCAGGTCTTCCACTCAAAATTGAAAACACTCCTGTTTCGCAAATCCTATTTTGATTCCTCTTCACCTTTTCTATCTTGCAGATCCGATAGCAAGCATCACCCACCTTAGCCGTCTGACTGCCTATCTGCCTGACTCTTGGTTCTTGACATGGAACCGAAACCTTTTGCCTATCGATTTTGTTTTGACTGAGCGCCTGTGAATAAGATGGTTCCCGCGACTTAGCTTTCGTTGGGCGCGGTAGAAATCTTGAGATTACGAATACGATTATTTATTCAGCTTCGGGCTTGCAAAATGTGAAAACTGACGAGTCCTTGCATATGATGCATCAAACAGCAGTGGTCCTTGGCCTCGGCTTCATGGTCCTTGGCCTCGACTTCGTGGGTCTAAGTCTCGACCTCATTGGTATCGGCCTTGTTTTCGTGGGTCTTGGCCTTGGCTTCGTGGGTCTTGGTCCCGGCTTCATGGGTCTTGGCCTCGGCTTCATGGGTCTTGGCCTCGACTTCGTGGGTCTTAGTCTCGACCTCATTGGTATCGGCCTTGTTTTCGTGGGTCTTGGCCTTGGCTTCGTGGGTCTTGGT
>OZ029918.1:2058763-2118763 GCA_964023275.1 Norana najaformis
CCCTGGACCGGCTCCTTGGGGATCTGTCGAGGATGCTGGCTGGGGCGGTGAACCTGCCCTACGGGGTCCGACAGATCTATAGGGCTGAGGACGGCAGAGGGGTTGAGAGTCTTGACGATGTTGTTTGCGATGAGGCGAGGAACTTCGTCTGTGCTGGGTTCGAAACTTTTCGCCCGCTTCAGTACGGTCAGAAGTACGCCGAAAGATGGTGTGTGCGTAAGTAGAAATTGAATAAATAAAATAATTGGTGGATGGATGGATGGATGGAGGGAGGGAGTGAGGGAGGGATGGATACATGCATGGGTTGGTGGGTAATGGATCATTTTCCAGGGGTGCATGCATGACCAGCGACAAGGCATCTTCTTTATCCAATGACTGATATGTGTGGATTTGTTGATGGAGGGATGGATGGATTGATAGATGGATGGTTTAGCGGTAGGTGAATGGAAGGTTGGATGGGTATGTTTGCATGTTGGATGGTGGGTGGGTGGAAGCATGGATGCGTGGATGGATAGATATTTAAGATTTCGGTGCTATTACTTTACCAAGAAAGCCATCTCAAGTGTGTGTATTGTTGTATATGGCGAGGAGTATGCTTTTTTTAGGTAAATCAGCGACGAACTCTTTGGAACCACGGGACATCGTTTTCCAGAAGAACGCCAAGTCTTGTGTTTCACTCGACGCGGCGGAAACTGAAGATGCTTCCGCTATGGCAAAGTCGGTCGACAAGAACCTTGACATTTGGAGTGGCACTCCTGGCCGCTCGAAACCGAAGCCATCGAGCCCCAATCGATCGGAGAAGGTAAACAGGGTTGGCCCAGGGGAGACGGTGTCCTTTGGAAGACAGCCAAAGGTCGAAGAGACCAGAGCGGGGTCTGAGGCGTTCAAGGGGGTGAACTGGGACGATGACCACCACAGGGCACGGCGGAAGGTGAACTGCAGCGAGGCGTCTCTTCCCACTACCCGAACAGATTGGCCCCATAGATTGCAACGAACGCCGGAACTTACCCAAAGATCTGGGAAGACGTTGTCGTCTTGTGGCGGCCTCAGCAAAACCGGAGGCACCAGGAAATCTCTAGAAATTGCTTCGACTTGGAGAAAAACGGGCGTTTTTCGCGACAGTTCCCGAGAACTTCATCGAAGCCCGAAAGTTCTTGAAAGTAGGGGTAATCTTCCGGAAAATATCGAATGCCTCAGAGATACACAGTGGCGTCCGCCAACAGCTAACATTCCAGCGGACTCTCTGAAAATCGCTGAAAATTCTGCACATTCCAGAGAAACTCCCTCAAGTTCCCGGGCAACCCCCGTTAGCTCTCGGGAAATTTCAGTAGGTTCCCGGGAAATCCTCTTAGATTCCCGGGCAACTACCGTTAGCTCTCGGGAAATCCCCATAAGTTCCCGGGAAACCACCGTTAGCTCTCGGGAAATTCCAGTAGGTTCCCGGGAAATCCTCCTCGGTTCCCGGACAACTACCGTTAGCTCTCGGGAAATTCCCATAAGTTCCAGGAAAATCCCTATAGGTTCCCGGACAACTACTGTAACTTCTCGTGAAAACCACGTAAGTTCCAACAAAACTTCAACAACTGCTGGGGAAGTTCGTGAAACTGCCAAGATCTGCAAACACCCAGCTGCAGTACCGTTGAATTCGGGTGGGAAACCTGCTGCTTCTGCTAAAAATAAAACTGAGTTTTCGCCTTCTGACTTTTCTCTGGACCACAACGGTGCCTTCCCTCAGACATCGAGACCAGGCGAGCTTCAGGTTGTTCCAAAACTTCAGCTACACGCCGGGAAAGATCAAAACGAGACTCATCAGACGAAAGGGAGCCGAAACTCTAATACAGAGACACCGGAACAATCCCCGACAACTGCTAACAACCTCAAAAGCCCCGATCCAGAACAGCTCAGTTCTCGAAAGAAAGGCTTAAAGTCTCGAAACCGCGAGACCCCACTGAAGTCCAACCGTTCAGTCGATCGTCGGATCGTAGAGTCAGGATTCCTGTCGGAGAGGTTTCAGATGGGTGAGGTTCTCGGAGAGGGAAACTTTGCCGTGGTGAAACGATGTCAGGCGCGGGAAACAGGAGTGGAGTACGCGATGAAGGTCATTTCCAAGTTGAAGGTGAAGGGCAAGGAAGCAAAGGTCGAGAACGAACTGCTGATCCTGCGAAGGTGTCGACATCCGAACGTCGTCCGGCTGATCGAAAGCTACGAAACGGAAGCGGAAATCTATATCATCATGGAACTCGTCGAGGTTCGGCTCCAGGTTCCGCTCTTACTTAACCAGTCAGTGAGTGAGTTAGTGAGTCAGTGAGTTATTCATTCATTCAGTCAGTCAGCCAGTCGTTAATATACTATCAATGTCAAACCTATCGCTGGTTATTTTGCTATAGCAGTAGTTGTTGTTGTTGATGATGATGATGAAGATTGGTTGTTTCTACGGTAACCCCGTCTATCAATTGCCGCTATATAATTTCGCTTTCTGCAGGTAGTCAGTCGTCTGTTTGTCTGCTTAGGGCGGTGATCTGTTTGAAGCGATACGTCGCCGTCAGAGTTTCCCTGAGGACGAGGCATCGTCGATGGTCAAGGACATGGCGAAGGCTCTTCACTACCTCCACCGGAAGGACATCATCCACCGCGACGTCAAACCAGAAAACCTCCTCGTAGGCTGACTACGTTGATAATTCATCCATTCAGTTATCTGTTCATCCAGTCATCCATTTGTTCATCTGTTCATTCATTCGTTCATTCATTCATTTGTTGGTTCAATCATCCAGTCCATCCAACCATCTAGCCAGTCTGTCAATCAGTCACTCAGTCAGTCAGTCAATCAGTCAGTCAGTCAGTCAGTCAGTCAGCTACTGTAAATTCGTTCCTTTTGCTGTTCTTTCAGTTATTATCCACCTATCTAACCTACCCACCCCGCCACCGGCTGCCACCTATCCATCTGGCCACCCACTTGGCTATCTCCCCAGCCACCCACTTGGCTATCCACCCAGCCACCCATTCCCAAGTCACCCACCCACCGGGTCGGTCACTCCATTCGCATGGATTCGTGTCCTATTTTTAGATCCAGCACAAAAACGACGGAAGCGTAAAGCGGCTCAAGTTGGCCGACTTCGGATTGGCCGTCGTAACAACGGGGCCGTTGTTCAAGTTGTGCGGAACACCAACTTATGTTGCGCCAGAAATTCTTTCGGACATCGGTTGGTATTTGAAAACATTGTCGTGAAACAGTGAATTTTTCATTTGCTTTTCTCCTTAGTTTTTTACAGACCTTAATGAATGAACGAATGAACGAACGAACGAATGAGTGAATGAATGAATGAATGAATGATCGAACGAATGAATCAGTGGATGAGTGAATGAATGAATGAATGAATGACCCTCTCATATGGTAAGTCTACATTTACTGGATGCAATTTATATGTAACAATAAATACACAGTGAATGCATATACTGCGTAGGTTATAGGTCAGAGGTGGACATGTGGTCAGTCGGGGTCATTCTCTACATCCTTCTGTCCGGTTATCCGCCGTTTCGATCCAGTCGACGCAGTGATTCGGAACTGTTCGACCTCATCCAGTTGGGGCATTTTGCCTTCGCCTCACCTCAGTGGGACCACATCTCCGACGGTAGGTGGCCAACTGCAAGGCCTACGTCGGCCGAATCGACATCAAGGGCCTAAATAAGTTGAATGCCTTTGCGTAAATTAGCCAAACTAGCGTCTCGCGCGTAGAGGAGCCGCGCGCTAGTTCGGCAAATCGTCCGTTCTGGGAAAATGTCCTGTTGCTCCCCGTTAACTATATGCTTCACAATCGCTGCCCCCATGTCTCTCTCTCTCTCTCACTCTCTCTCTCTCTCTCTCTCTCTATATATATATATATATATACATAATACATACATACGTACATCCAGTCTCTCTCTTAACTCCGCCACTGCCTTTAGTCGGGTAGTGTCAGTCCCAAGCCTGGATAAAGGAGGAGGGCGACGTCATATTTGTCTTAATTTGTCCTATTGTTCTTTCCAATATTTGTCTTAATTTATTCTGTTGTTCTGTCCAATATTTGTCTTAATTTATTCTATTGTTCTGTCCAATATTTGTCTTAATTTGTTCTATTGTTCTTTCCAATATTTGTCTTAATTTTTTCTATTGTTCTTTCCAATAATTGTCTTAATTTTTTCTATTGTTCTTTCCAATATTTGTCTTAATTTGTTCTATTGTTCTTTCCAATATTTGTCTTAATTTGTTCTATTGTTCTTTCCAATATTTGTCTTAATTTGTTCTATTGTTCTTTCCATTATTTGTCTTAATTTGTTCTATTGTTCTTTCCAATATTTGTCTTAATTTGTTCTGTTGTTCTTTCCAATATTTCTCTTAATTTGTTCTATTGTTCTTTCCAATATTTGTCTTAATTTGTTCTATTGTTCTTTCCATTATTTGTCTTAATTTGTTCTATTGTTCTTTCCAATATTTGTCTTAATTTACCCTATTATTTGACTCTAAATTGTTCTATAATTTGCCCTAATATTTCGCCTTGATAATTGTCATAATCATAGGAGCTCAGGACTTGATCCGTCGTCTGCTCGAGAAAACCGTCAGGAAGCGCTTGAGAGCAGACGAGGTTCTGCGCCATCCTTGGATCAGGAGTGGCGCCAAGGATTCCAGTCCAGTCCCCACAGAATGACCTTGTCCTTTTAAACACCCTGCTGAGCTCTCTACCTCCCGTCGCCATCGACGGCGACCCCAGGTCTGCGCTAAACATCAGCATCAGGGCAACCAACTTCGTCATGGGTGGCCACCAACCCATCGATGATTCTGTCACTGTATTTCAAATTAAAATTTTAATGAATGAAATTCAGATTAAAATTTTTATTATTGTATTTTAAATTCAATCAATTTAAAATGTATATTTCAATTATCTTATATAATCTCATATTTATTTTTTAAATTATATTAAATTATTATTTTCTTATATTAATTTATCTTATATTTATCTCTTAAATTTATTGATTTAAATTATCATATTCTAAGTTAGATTTCTATATTTTAAATTAAATTTCAGCTTTTTAAATAATATTAAAAAATTCATGAGTTATCTCTTTTGCAACAATAGATTTTGTACCCATATGTTTAAGCATTAGACCTTATTGCAGAGGAAAGCTTCCAAAATGATTCGGGTTACGGAGATCTTAGCTAAGAAGAAACGTTGAAAAGGAGTGGGCTAACAACAATGAAAAGAAGAAAGAGCAGAGTAGATAGATCTAACTGAAGATTATAAAACTTTTGGAGGAAGGGATGCAGTGCAGTGGGAGATCTTCTTTGAATTATCACCAGATGGCGACTCGAGGCCACAGATATAAATTATTTAAGAAGCCGAAAGGAACACTAGGGCAGAAATTCCTCAATGCAAGAATCGTAGTCTTGTGGAATGGTTCGAATGATAGTACTGTCTCAATGGACACAATTACAGCTTTTTAGAAGAAGCTACGAAGGACTGGCTATTAAACGCTCCTGGTCAAACTGTAATGGTTCTAACACTATATATGTATTCTAAACCACTTAAAAGCCTTGTTGTGTTAAGTTATTATGTTAAGTATATAACTATACTTAAGTATGCAATGCATACTCAAAGTCGAAGAGCATGCTGCTAGCTAACGAATGCAAATGAAGTGATTAAATGAGACATTTTACGTGGCTTCCATGTTGCATTTTATTCTATACGAAACATGAATACTGACAGGTTTAAATTAAACTTATAAAACTAAAGATACATAACATCGTTTTCTAATTTACAGATTGTTGCTCGGGCCAATACAGTATAGACAAATGCAAAACGCTGCGTAGAAAAAAAGAACCAACTGGAAAAAATTTCCACCTAAGCCTTCGTATGTACAAGCATAAGTACACTCATCATCATTATTATTATTACTATACTATTATTATTATCATTATTATTAAATAACGTATTAGGCTCTAATCGTGCAAAGTCAGCGAATGTGAAGCCAGTGGCATAGCTGGGGTCTTCTGTGCCCGGGGACAAGGCACAAAATCTGCCCTCATATCCAGTCTAAGCTAAATAAAAAAGTAAAATGTCCGATTATTAATTTGCACCCAAAAATTGCGCTCCCCAGCCCTGCGCCCGGGGGGACAACTGTCCCCCTCAGTACCCTCATCATTACACCCCGTCTGAGGCACAGATGAATGTTCGCTATAGAAGCCATGATGGTGTAATGCCAAGAGCAGAGTTAATGGATCGTGACAGGTGGTTTTAAAGATGTTATTAGCCAGTTGGCAGGTAGGGCCTTTTGTGGTAGACGCTTCCAAATAACAAGGGGCACAGCGATGGAAAGCACGTGATTCCAGTCATCCTGAACCTAAGCTATGTACATAGATGGACCAAGATGACAAGCAATGTAACCTTCACGGCAAAGTTGTCCTCACAATGTACTGCTTTTGCCATGTGTGTGCTTCAGCCAAAAACTCACTCAACCCCAGACTACATCTCTCAGGACTAATGTGCTGCTACAAGGGTGTAACAAACTGGTAATTACCCTAACAAAGTGGTAATTACCCTAACAAACTGGTATTTACCCTATCTTCCTACCTAAAAGGATCCAATCTGTAACCTATCGTTTCATTTACCTTTTTCAGATGGCACTCTGGTATTAGACAATTTGTTACTATGTGCTTTCCAACCACCTAGATTTTAACTGTGTAAGGAGGGAAGATGGCCATGATTAGTGGCTAACAAAAGCACATCATGCCGGCAAGCAATCGTTTCTCAAAATGCACTCGAAAACCTCATCATTGGGTCAAAACTACCCTTCACTTTCTTCACTAAAATCCCGAAACAGTCGGACGTGCTTGCCCGTCGCTTCTATCCCAAGAATCCCGTAAAATACCAGAGATGCTATTACCTGTTCAACACCTCAACATGAAAAAGGGTAGAAATAACAGTTCATATGTATACCCCTCTACAGAACTCACAAGCACAGTTCCAAGGTTGGAAATACAATGTTCCAGACATCTGTTCCCTGGGCCCATAGTGGGCCAAACCTGAGCCAATGGTGGTAACTTGCGGCCCACCATGAGCTCAATGAACGTGGCTGTTGGGGACCACAAACCTCAACCCAAGCAAATGTCAAGGGGCCTCTGTGTGTGAGGATCCCTGGTTTGCACACCGATCGTAGCTTATTTCAGAGATTTGAATCTCGGGCTAGCACGTTCCATACACGGGGACCTTAAAAGGCGAGGCTCCCATTCAAACCAGGCAGCGGTGGTGAAGGACCTCACCTGATAAATTCTTTGAAAAATGAGCAGGGTCAAGGTCATACTGTTGCTAGGTAAAATCGTGAGCATTTACAGCAATCCAACAAATATACCATTTTAAAATTCAGTCGATGGCAGTTCAATGCTATTACTGACTAAATTCAGTGGAAACCAGACTGAAATACAATTGCATAAATAACTGTTACTCAAATCGATGTCATGTTCGTCTTTTCAACAGAAATTTTCCCAGTACATGTGTGTAAAAGTACAGTGGGTTGGGCCATGAAAACGGAATTTTGATTTGTCATACGCCACAAGCGAAAAAGATCGTCAAAGAAGAGCATATCTCAGATCTTCACACTTCGGCTAAACATGACAAAACATGGCTAACTACCAACAGACCCCTTCAACAGTTACACAGATCCACAGCAAACACAGTTAACGTCAAACAAAACACGAGAATCAAACCCTGAATGCGGTAATTTACAGCCGATGCATTGCCAATAGGCCATCAAACTACCCTAGCATAGGTACTGGATTCACGGAGGCACTCGAACAAAGATGATCGCCTCAAAGGTTACACATAGTTCGAAATGCAATTTCACATGACAAGTCTCCGATTATATTATAATTATTTTTATTTTGTATTTAATGTGCGTCCCAGGTCAGAAAATCTGAATCTGAGGCACGAAGCAGTTGTGAGTGAAGGACTTGCTCAAGGTCCCTACACCGTAACCATCTAAGGGGAGGAGGCTCGAACCTGTACTCTCCGTGTTACAAGCCGAGCACTCTATCCAATCGGCTACTGAGCCCCACATGAACTCCGGTTACAAAGATTAAAAGCTGATGCATATGCAAAAGTTGATAAAACACTTTTTACGTCGTGTAAATCGTCAGAAAGAGAGTAAATGCACAAAGGCAAGAATTTAGAACAAGACCACAAGTCTAATCCCTACAAAACCAAGCAGAGTGGCAAGTCCACAACCAAAATATCTACCATTAGAAATGTCTTCAAATAAACAGCAACATGTTGTCTTCACATAAACAGTAACATGTTGTCTTCACACACACACAGCAACATGTTGTCTTCACACACAGCAACATGTCTTCACATGCACAGCAACATGTTGTCTAACGTTAAACATTCTCCCTAAACTCAAGGCTACCGAGCAATCACAATGACCTTTGCAATTGGTTGCACAATCCACTGCTCTTTGCCACACACACAGTCAGGTGGAAAAAAACCAATATTTAGCAACCAACATTGACTAATTTACAATAAATATTTATTATTCTGTACAAAATCAACATCATTCTACAGGAAGAAAAGCAGAACTGAAACACCAAACATTATTTACCAATTTACAATTTATTTGCCATTTACTAATTACTAGTTATTGTAAACAATCCTTGGGAACTCGCAGTTGACTAATTATTACACAGTAACACTGAAATTGTTAACATGCAGCAGGTCATCAACTGACAAAGAATAAACATAAACCTGAGTTAAGATTTTATAATAAATTAGTTTTTTTACAAATTCAAAACAGGAAGCATATGGGGAACAGAAAAAAGAGTAAATAAAAGCATGTATATTCCCTTTCACACCTCTACAAATATCTCGCATCTCGTATCTAAGCACCAACTACATTGCAGCGGCAAGGTGAAACAGAGTGGCGGTTTTATGGGGAAGCCCATAGGACTCAGCCTTCCCCATCTTCCTCTAAAAATTTATAGTCCACTTCTTCATATTTGAATACGTCTTACTGCAACAAAATCTGTTTACACATCAGAAAACAAATTTGATGGGACGTAAGCATTTTTGTTCCCCGTCAATCTGGAAACAACTGGGGGACATGCCCCACGTATCACAGAAATTGACACCTCTGCAAAGCAGACAAATTGCCAAAGATTTGGCTTTTAACTGCTGGTGACTTGGAGATTGAAAAAAGTAAGGTCTTTATGGAAACGTCCATTATTGCTGCCGGGCTCTTGCAAATGTCCAGGAAATTGTGTAACTAATAGCAGACAGCCTTCCACCTCTCTCCTTCCCTCCCTCTGGAAAGATGACCTTTGACCTGTGGACCTGCACTCGCATGGATAAAACCCCCTTCTAAGAGTTATTCTAAGAGTATTCAGCGGAAATGCACAGTCAGATAAACAAACATTAAGACGTGAGATTCATATAAAATACAGTAAAAAAACAAGAAAAATAAACAACAAAACCAAATACAAGCAAGACTAGAAAGCTGTTTAAAGTGAAGCGATCGGAATAAATCAACAAAGGCAAAGTAAACTATAGAAATATCACAAACCATTAGACCCACCCTCTCTCCGCAAAACACGCAAAAAAACTTGCAAAATTCAACAAAAAACTACACTTAACTTATAAGAATGACATTAAAAAGCTACCCATATTAGCCGTAACAAAAACCACATAAAAACGAGGTTGTGTTTTAAAGAGGTTACATGCTAAAGCCAAGTAAAATTTGGGTTCCATCTCCACTCTGTTACAACACTTAATTAAATCAATTATCTGTGCTACCGTGACATTTAATCACTTAATGACACTTCATTATTTAATTCACGTTATAATTAATCACTTAATGACATTTTTCAACAGAAAAAAATATGTTATAATAACATTTAATGACCTTTTATCATTCCATTTATGATCTTTAATCTTTTAGTGACCTTTACTCATTTAATTGGCTATAATGACAGGTTCTGGCACACAGAGGTCTTTAACAGAGAAACACTGCACAATAAAATGCTAATAACATATCCAATGAAGCTACAAATTAAACGTAACACTAGTAACTGGCATAGTAGTGCTAACGATTTCTAATTCTAAAAAGCAGTTACTCGTATATTTACTGGTAATGACTTACTGTAATTCATCTAAAGCATAATTTCACGTAATCAGCGTAAACAACTCTTGATTACAGTACTTTACACCAACTGATGAAATGTTCGTTGAAGTAGTTCTTACTAACTTACTGAGATTACCATAAAACCTCTTTCAACCTCTCAGTCCTAGTTAAACGACGGTCTCCAATGGCTGCTGGGGGTAAAAACGATTTGTACAAATAAACACCGGCCTCTTTTAAACGCCATCTCTAATAAATGCTGGGTTTTGTTTAGGTGCCGATACGACGGTGTAGTGGCATGGTTGGTGCTTCGTAACCAGAGGGTCGCGGGTTCGAATCTGCCTCAAGCCACTGCATAGCAACCTTGGACAAATTGCTCACCCACAATTGTCCGAGGAAGGCAACTGGAAACCACCTCATTCATCCCGGGGTGGCATAAAGCCAAAGGATCTGTCTTCGGGCAGAGAACTCATCACCACCGTCGTCATCATGACATATACAAAATACCAAGATTTATGTTAAGATTTCGTCACATGAGCATAGCAGTTGAAACTGAGAAATATGCGCAGCCGGGTTTTAGCTTTGCACTTAAAAGAATTCATGGTAGGAACACAAATAGTCTATATTAATAAAGAGGAAGTAAAAATGATTTTTGCAAATAAACGCTGATCTCTTTTAACCGCCGGTCTCCAAAAACCGTCAGAGGTGAAAACAAATAAACGCCCGGGCACTTATAAGCAGTTTTACAGTAATTTGCCGAGTGCCGCATAAAAAGAGTGACCTACATTGATACACACATCTTGAAAGTAATTCTGATGATGGTCTGAAAAATTCTAAGACAGTCAACAATGTCAGTAAATAAACACACATAATTGTCAATGCCAAAGGCTAATAATTCAATTCTTAAAACAAATTAGTGCTAATTTAACACTGACTCAAACCTAACTAACAAACTTTCGTCTAATGGTACTTTAAATGGTACTTTTGTAAATGCACTAAGCAACTTCCCTTCAATACGTTAAACCTACTGCACTAAGTTGCAATTCTTCTTCGAACAAAACAAGAAAATTCATAAAAACTAAGCTACTCAAAAAGATTTGCAGAGAAAGAGAAAAAACATACATCGGAGGCTCCTCTAAGATAACAAAGAAATATAGTAAACATCTATAAAACTTCTTAAAGCAGCTGGAAAATGATTAGAGGCATCCTAGTTATCGCAAAGGTATTTCAAACATTTCAAACACTGGCTCTTTGAGTTTTAATTCTCACAAGAATTCTCTGCAATTAACTTCTCAGTCACACAGTGTATGACGTTACCATTTCCCTCCATCACTTGACACACAGTTCAAATAATTTCTAACAGGTTCACGGCCTAGAGACGTCAACCTGTCTAGTGGGTAGGGTACTGGACTTTTAACCAAGAGGTCTGGAGTTCAAATCCCCACCAAGGCAGCAGGATGTTTCAAACTTTCTGCTCCACTCGTACCTTTAGCAAACTCAGCTAAAAAAATGACTGTACAATGTTGGTGGAGGACCAGGCAGCGAGGGAGAGGACTCGACACCCACCCTTATATGCCGAGGCTAAGAAAAATGAAGGAGTTAACACTTCATACCCATAGCTGCTTCTTGGTGTTGGCTTAAAGAACTCTTCTTCTTCTTCAGGTCTATGAGGAGTTACACCAAAAGACTCCATCAAATGTGTTTTAAGCAGTTAGAAGACCAATACATAAACCCCAGTGGAGTATATTGTTAGGACAGAAGTATTCAGAAATCTACTTCCTTAGACCGAAACATCACTCAAAATGAAATCCACAAAGTTTTTGCATCAACAGCTTTAAAATATTCGTAAAAACATTTAGTGTAAACATCAGACTCGCCTCCAAAAATCCCAAACAAGAAGCTGCTAAAACTAAAAGAGGTATTTCAACAAAACTTCACAAAGAAACACAATACTTGGAATTCTTTTGTTTAGAA
This sequence comes from Norana najaformis, assembly GCA_964023275.1. NCBI lineage: Eukaryota > Metazoa > Annelida > Clitellata > Crassiclitellata > Hormogastridae > Norana > Norana najaformis. The sequence goes on from OZ029918.1 coordinate 2,070,875, forward strand.
AACTTAAATATTTCTAAAAAATTCTCAAGGACAGCTGACAAGTTGTACGAATCAACTTTTCTGACTAGCAAACAAATGAAACAAATTCTAGGTAGCAAAAAATCATGACTTCATGCCATTTCCAAGGCATTTCTTGGCACCACTTCACAGAAAAAAAAAGATCATTTAAATGACCAAAATAAAAAAACAAAACAAAATTTAATTTAAACAATTGAAAAACGACAATGCTTAGCCTATTAACATTTTTAAAATTTAAAATTTTTTTTACATTTTTAGCATCAGATCGTAACGTTTTGAAAGTGATTTCAGTATGCGTAATGAAGATTCCGTTTCAGATAAACATAAAGACAAATGGAAAAAAACTCTCAACAAAAACCATAATGAAGAAAAGTGAAGGTATAGTAATTCATACATTGTAGAAGCTTCTTAGAAGCAGAGTTCAGGGTGAATTGATAAACAAATATGCGAACAGTAATTCAAAATTCAAACATTTCATCTTGCACGCAGGTTGCACAATTAAGATCGCTATAAGGATCTGAATCCCAGACACAGTGGTGAAAAGTCAACAACATTTAGACAGCCACAAATCACCAAAGGTACAATCAGCCAAAGAATGACAGAATAACACAGAAACAGAGTATATGTGATATATTTTACCCAAGGTATATCTGATCCTGAAAGATCACATATACCTCGGGTAAAAAATATTAAAACAATAATAATAACACAAGAAATAATAATAATAATTACATAAAAAATAATAGCAATAAACATATAATAATAATAATAATAAAAACAACAGCAATAAAAACAATACATTGACAATAATATCAGATTCATACAAATGGAATGATTGAACAAACCAGCTCAGTCCTAATAAACCCAAAAACCATAAAACCCAAACACCCAAGCAGCCAGAAAGTCCCTCAGCTGCACCTACACACACACAACATTTGTCTGATTACTGTTTGGCAGGAACTGTCGTTTACTCAAGGCCACTGGCCACACTAGGTTATCCGTTATATGCATCAGTTACATCTAACATCAAAGCCTTCCAATCTGTTGCTCAAATAAACACAGTAAGAACAATGCAAGTTTTGCCAAATGACTAGTACATTTTCAAAAAACAAACGCTCCTCTCCTAAATAGTTGGCCACAAATGTAATTTCTTTTACAAAAAATTTTGATATAACAAACAAGTAAAGCTCCTTTCAGATGATAAAAGATTAAGAGGAAGTTGATTACAGCAGCACTTGAGTTTAGTGTGCCAATTAAGAAACATCAGTCGTCGTAGTAACAAACGTGGCTGGTGAATGAGTCTAAGCTGTCATCAGTCGTCATAGTAATCAGCACGGCAGGTGAATGAGAATAAGCTTTCATCAGTCGTCATAGTAACCAGCACGGCAGATGAACGAGACTAGGCTCTGAAAAATCAACTAGACTAGAATGCATTAAAACTGTAACCATGCCAACCGACGACCCGATATCGAATTTGCTAGACTGCGCAGTTCATACGTAGTGCGTGTCTGAGACCGCTATCCCGTCGACGTTGGCACCGGCGCGGGTGAGAATTCGGCGCTGCACCTTAAGAGGGTCGGTGCTTCCGTTATCTTCACCCGACCCAGTTGCCGAGTCCTGGTCGTCAAGTTCGCTCGGAGTTTTCGAGGTCAGGTCATGTTCGTCGTCGACCCAGATCGGCTCGAAGTTGACGTAGTTCTTAAGGTAGCTCAGCTTTCCCGGTAGGCTCATCTGTTTGAAGCTATCGCTCTCGGACGAGTCCATCTTGGCGAGGAAGTCGTGGTAGGCTGTCGTTTCAAGCATCAGGCTCTCGATCTGCTCATCGTCCAGCATGGCAGCGCTCGCGAAGCTACTCGTTATGCTCTCTGTCTCCGAGCTTCCGTCGCACAGAAAGTCATCGTGACTCCGGTTCGGCCGGAGATACGGACGTGACATGCTCGACGCTTTTGACTGCGTGATTGTCGCCATAATCTCCGCGTTGAACCTGATCTGGTCCGAGTCAGCCTCGGGCGAACCGCTCGAATTTCCCGAAGGTGTTAGAGGGGTCGTCGTCAAGGAAACAACCGGGTTGCCGGAAGCGTTCTTTCCCTTTTGTCGATCAGCAGCGTCTGCGGAATCGCCTGCCTCTGAACTTTGCAAATTGCCCAAAGGTGGCGATGTATTCGTTTCCTTGGCCGCCGCGTTTGACTTGACTGGCGATCGGCTCAAAGTCTTGAAAGCATCGTCAAGGGCGTTCAGGGGATCATTTATAACTTGGCGATCGGTTACAGGGTTCTCCGCAGTTTCCTGTTTGTTCGGCGGGACAAAATCGATGAAGATCTCTTCCTCAGACGACTCGGAGGAGTTCATCAGCGGATGGTAGATGACGTTTCCACCATTTTGTTTGGAAATGCGCTTTCGACGGTGCCTAGCCTCTCGTCTTTTCTGGTGAATTTCGTCGCTGATTCTCTCAAGGTTGTGCAGAGTCTCTGCATAGACCACTTTTGCTTTGGCTACCATCTTCTCCAGCTCAGCGACTTTTTTCTTCTGCTCCTAAAATGATAGCAACTGTGATCTGCAATTTTCTACAGTTTTTGTCTGCTTGGAGAAAGTTACCAATTGGGATTTAAAATTTCTGCAAAATGTTTTCTACTGCTCATAAAACGTTATCAAACGAGGATTGCAATTTTCTGACAAATGTTAGCAACTGAGATTTGCAATTTTCTATATTGTTCGTCTGCTCTGAGAAATCTACCAGTTGGGACTTAAGATTTTCTGAAAAGTTTTCTACAACTCCTAAAACGTTATTGACCCAGATTTGCAAATTTCTGAAAAGTAATAAAATAAAATTCTGGAGAACAACTTCACTGTCAGAGTCATTCAACACAGGTCATCAGAAGCCAGCAACAAACTAATGACAATAACAGCAACAACAATAACAACAATAATAAATTGAGGAATGTGAACATCATGACAAACAAATATTTCTACAGGAACTACTCATTACCTCCATCTGTTGATTCACTTTTGCCTTCATCTCAAAATATGGCCTAAATTGAAAAAATCAATTGAACAATCAGTCACTTAGCTAGGCTGATAGATGTTTAGTTAGTTGACAGAACAGCCAAACAACGAAAGCAAAATGCAGTTTTATGAGAGAATGTGCCGATTCATTGACTCAAGAATTCAACAACAACTATATTATTATTATTATGACGATGATATGATATGACATGATGATGATGATTATTATTATTATTATTACAATAATAATACAAGAATATTTCCATAAAAGGAACAACACTGGATGACCTAGAAAGGAAAGGAATAAACTGAATTCGATTTTCGGACCTTGACTTGGCGATATTCCTCTTCCACTCTTTCTGCAACTTCTTAACAAATTGCTCTGCATCGTTGAAATCTTGCGCAGTTCGCTGGTGTTCAACCTCGCTCTCGAGCCGTTCTCGTTCAGCATCGTTCACCTACAGCAGAACAAATCAATTAAAAATAAAATAATAAAATTCTAAAATTTACATTTAGAATAACATTGCGCCTACAAGTGTTCGTACTCGGTCCGACGGTGGCGCCATCTGGCGAATAATGAGAACGTTTCTGACAACTACTTTCAGGGCCTATAGCTACGAGAAGCGAGAGGAAGGGCAAAAGCCAGAAGCAAGGGAAAGGGCAGAGAAGGGAGAGAAGGGAAAAGGACAGGAGGGCAAAAGCACAGTAAAAGACAGAAGCTAAAGGAAGGGCAAGGGGCAGGAGTACCTCCGAGCAGTTCTTCTTGAAGTAGTGCTATATAAACTTGCCATTGCAATTCCAATTGTTGCCTCAAATGATTCAAAGAACAACAGATTTAGCAACAAACTAGACTACTGAGCCATTTAACAATGTTCAAAAACGCTAAGAGATGAGAAAATTCAGTCAAACCTTCATAGTCGAGTGGTTCAACATTTCTTGCCAGGCTGGATCAAAAGGCTGACCCATCTTGAAATATCCTTGTTCTGCCAGGTTCACCATCTCCTTCGCAGCGGCCAGTTGGCTGCACGCACGTTCGTAGCGCAGTGCCGCGTTCTGTGTACGAATCTGGGCCTGTTATCAAATTACGACAATTTTTATCTGATCAACCAAACAAACTCACCAACACTTCTCTCTTGCGATTTCTGCACAGGTCTTTCACTCAAAACTGAAAATACTCCTTTTCCACAAATCCTATCCTGATTCTTCCCCTTATCTCATTTTCTGGTTTATTTCCTAACACCATCCACCACAGCCTTCCTGCCTCTTGGATCTTGACATGGAAACGAACCCATTTTGCTTATCGATTTTCTGTTGACCAGTGCCTGTGAATAAGCTGTTTTCCGCAACTTAGCTTTTGTTGGGCGCTGTGGAAATCTCGACCTTATGATTACGATAACAGGCTGAGTTCACTGTTTAAAAGTGATTAAACGATTTCACTAAAACCTTATTCACAGAAAGTTAAGAAAATGGTACAAAACAGAGAAGAATGGCATTGTTGGATTCCTGGACACTGATGAAGAAAAAGTACTAAAGTGCATCACCTGAAACCAGGAATACGCAACACTTTTGAAACTAACGATGTTGATTCTGTGATAAGCAGTACGAAAACTGCATGCAGCGCTGTGGTCTATCGATAACGCATTTGGTCAATGATCATGCGGTTGTGGGTTTGACTCTGTGTAACGACCCTGGGCAAGTTGTATGTGCACATCGTGCCTCTCTCAACAAGCAGTAGAATTTTGTAGAGGAGTAAGTTGGGAAGTAAACGGCAAGTCCTGCAATGTGTCCAGGACCTTCAGATTCGTCCACTGCCGGATAAGGGCCTAAAGAAAAGGATATGAGCGCCTCCCCTATGTCCAACTTGTGGGATATGCGATACTTTAGTATGAAAACATTTTCGACATCCATACATACTTAAGCAAATGTACAATTACTTAAGGTCTCACCTCCTTGGCATTGATTCGTGCATCATAATAAGGTCGTGCTTTATCTATGCAGGAACCGAGTTTCTTTGTCAGCCCGTTCAACTGTTGTGTGGATTCTGTCAAAACCTGTCGGAACGTGGAACGAGCTTCCTGGTTGTCAAGAACAATTAAAAAGCACACATTCAGAACACTTTCATGTTGCTTTTATAACGGCAACATGTGTTGGGACATGGCAGCCTAATGGTTAGAGCACTTGGCTTGTAACGCGGAGAGTACGGGTTCAAGCCTCCTCTGAGACGGTTACCGTGTAGGGACCTTGAGCCAGTCCTTCATTCATAATTGCTCAGTGCCATCGATTGATGCTTAGTCATTAGGTATTGGCGCTTAATAAATGCAGAAATAATAATAAAGAATGGATGACAATACTGAATTGATTTCTAACTGCTAAATTCGGCCTTCAAATTCTAATAACACAAGAAAATTTAAATCACACTGCTTCACTCTATCATAGCCATTTATCATAATTTTCTGTGTACTGGCTAAAGCCAAATTTAACAATGTCCCTCCTCGATTCTCTGTTTTGCACGAGTTAAGTTACATGGCAGTAGTTTTCTATACTCTTGATCCTCTCATCATATTAACTCCATAAAAATGCAGTCACTAAGTTGAAGGTCTCTCTGCTCAATTCAGATTTAAAAATCAAAGCCCAGTCCAGCCTTCTGCTGCAGACTTCAACCCCAATTAAATCTTAAATATTTTTTTAAATTAACAAAGCAAGAAAAGGCATTATCACTTGACTATTTTTTCCACTCGCAATACAGAATTACAAGCTCACTTACGATGTTTCAAGTTCATACGCAGAGAAAAAGTTAACTTACATCCAACTCAACTTCAAGGCGATTAATGTCGTCTGAAGCTTTGTTAAGCTTCTCTAGTTCAATCTAGAATAAAGAAAAATGTCTGAAACCAGATTCTGTAAAGCACCACATATTCATTTGGGATCTACCTAGTAAAAACGAGACAATTGTGTGGTTGTGTAGTACATGGCAAAATCAGTACGATTCGGTCAGGTAAATATGCATGAATAGAGGTCGCTAGGGTAGCGCGGTGGGTGGAAGATTGGTGCTGTCGACACTAGCAGGCAAAACGAGTGATTATAAACACTACTTTTTAAATATCTCTAAGTTGTCGAGACGAGAAGTTCTGGTTAACGCACAGGAAGTTATTTTGTCTATTAGACGACCACAACACCTGCGAGACTCAAAAAAAGCCTCAATACAAATACCCGATTACAGCAACTAAATCACGCACCATCCGAGCCATTAAAATATCAATACTGCGCTATATAAAATTATTTACCTCTAAATAAGTGAACAATAATTACGACCACGTCTATTATAAACTATTTAATTGGGTTAGTTCCAGAATACTGAGAGGCGCTGCGTTACTAACGTATATTCGTGGATCCAGAATTTCGTTCTGGATGTCATCTGAATCCTTAGAAATAGAACGAGCGACGACGGCCGCCGCCATCTTCTCCTCTCCAGATTACATATTATGCGCGAGTTAGAAAGTTTCAGAATGACGTAAAATAGCGTGTCTCGCCATCTAGCAGTTGACCAAATTTAGGCTTTTAACGAAAGCAGAAGCATATTGATCAAAGATTGATTGGCGATTTTTATGAGAGGGCATAATAAAAGCCCATAGAAAATCAAATTATAATATCAAGTAGTGTATTTTTCATGTAAGAACGCCAAGCGTGAATCAAACGGTGGCGCCACGATCTGGTTTAAAACCGTCATTAAATGTCGAGTCAAAAATTTTGTGCTCTGTGTCTCCTCGAAATATCAGATGCCCAGACTGTCCTCAGGATCCTTTTCGGGGGCGTTAGCTCTGCAGCTTGTAAGAATGGGATAGATTTACACGCACATTACAGCACGCTATTTTACGCAGTGTACGCTTTTCAGCCTATCATTATTTTTTAGAGATTGATATGTAATATGTTTCAGATTCAGGTGTACTGACATTGCACGCTTTACAAGTGCTTTAAATTTAAAATAAATAAAAAATAAAAATGTAGACTGGTGGAACAATAGTCAGTAGGCTTATTGAAACGTAAATCTACATAATTTCTCGGCGCCACACAAAAGTTACACAAGGGATGCCAACTTAATTATTCAGCGACTGTTCCTAATCCGATGAAGTCCGCAAGATCCATTCGTTTTGATCTGTTTCTCGACTAGGTCAGAATCCGAGGGATGCAGCTTGGTGCCAACATGGATAAAGGTGTTCTTAGGAGTGGAAGCAGTATAGAATATTTGAAAAGTTTAGTTTTAAATCAGGTGTAAAACGTTCCGTGGAAACAAGACAGTGGAAGGCTGGATTGACGTGTGATGAAATACATATCAATAAACTTGATATAGCACCGTTTAACTTAAGTAGCTCACAACAGCGCTTAGTGTTAATGAGGTCACGATATGACCTAGGAAGCACAGGCCAAGAAAGATCAGGACTCGCTAACGAATAAGTTTAGCCTGGTCGTTTACGTTTATTATTTAATGAAAAATAATAATAAAATCGCGGGGCGTGCGTGTATGTATGTATCCAGAAACTTAATATAGCGCCTTTTAGTTCCTCTCAAAGGAGCGGCTGATGGTCTTCACTGATGCAGAATTACCAACAGGGTCATCACCTCACCGCCAAAGCGAATGGGGCACAGCTGCTCGACAAGCAGTTATTGACCTGGGCGACCCTGCCTGCGTCTGCAAATCATCCACTAGCCCTAGACCATGCTCGTCTCATGGTCTGTCGGGCCCCGTATGCTCCATTAGCCGCATTGACATTGTGACCAGCCTACCCCATGCGGAGGTAGAGGTAGGACAGATCGCCATTAACTACATTGTAATACGATGGACAAAGACGGCCATCTGGCGAACGGCGCAGGAACAACTCACTAGACGAATACCAGGCCACAAAGCTGAGCTTTGTCTATGAAATAAAAACCCCATTACATTCTACACTTAATCTATCACTGTCTGTCTGTCTGTCTGTCTGTCTGTCTGTCTGTCTGTCTGTCTGTCTGTCTGTCTGTCTGTCTGTCTGTCTAGTGATGGCGTGGCGCCCATTCAAACGGGCAGCGGTGGTGACGGATCTCACCCGATAAATTAGTTTAAAATGAGCAGTGGGTCGAGGCCATACCGTCGCTACAGAAAAACATTTACATTTAACATTTTACACGACACATTTACATTTTACACGACACCTTTTTCTGGATGCAAAAGGCCACAATAAAAAGAGCCGCAAGAAGGACGTCACCCTCTCGTTTCTTTTTTTGAAGATTTATCGTGATCCTTTGCATCCAGAAAAAGGTGTCGTGTTGTATGATAAATGTTATCACACAAAGTCGTTAAACAGAAAGTACATACCTATTCGTAAAGTTTGATTAATGAATAAGGATAAAAGTCGACTTCAACAGCCTTTGCAAATATAAGGTGAATTTGTTTTTAAACACTCGATACTATTAAATAATATTAAGCTGCATTTAGACACCTTTAAATCATTTCTTTCCGACGCTATAAGAAAGTAGGATAATAAACCACTTGTAAATAATTTCAAAAAAAGAGGTTATGACGATAAGCAAAAAAGAAGGAAGAGTAAGAATAATAAGATGTGGTTACAAAATTTAAAAATATGAGAATATGCACATCTATATTTGACATATTTAAAAATACGCTGTTCTTCTGTTATTTATAAATATCTCCGCCACTGTGGTTAATCAGGTGACGCCAGTCCGAAGCCAGGATAAAGGAGGAGGGGACGCTATTCATCTTCGTTATAACACAGCGTCGGTAAATAGAACCACATTACAACGTATACCAGGTAAATTGGGGATTACAAACCGAAGACTGACACGGTCGTATAAACAGTAATACTCCCTTGAGGGGCACATCACAGATGACGACGACGATGATGAGACCTACAAGCCTGGTTAGGTAAGTAAGTAAGTAAGTAAGTAAGTAAGTAAGTAAGTAAGTAAGTAAGTAAGTAAGTAAGTAAGTAAGACATTTGTTAACACGCCATATGTCCATCGGCTGAGCGAGAGGAATCGTAGGCGTAAGCTACAGTGATTAAGGCGTACATCATGGCGCCTCTGAGCGTGAGGATGCCGGTTCGCATACCAATCGTGGCTAATTTCAGAGATGGTCCGCACACGGGGACCTGAAATGGCGTGACACCCATTTAAACGGGCAGCGGTGGTGAAGGATCTCACCCGATAAATTCATTGAAGAATGAGCAGGGTCGAGGCCACACGGTCGCTATAAAAAAAACGTGTACATTACATTTACAAAGTGCATTTCCTTGACGACACTGCAAGATTGGCCCACAGCTGGACTTTACTGTCATTGGTCAATTTATGTAGCCCAGCTTAAAGAATGATTGAACGACGTCAAAGAGTTCAGTCCATAATATTTTTCTAAGCTGGGTTTTCAGAACACCATATCAGGTCTTTGTGTTGAGGACAGCATACTTGTTCCAAGCAGAAAGACCGGTTTCGGATTCAGAAGGGAAGAAGTAGGTTTCGCTTATTAGGATCATACTCGAAGTTATCCACTTCCTCCTCGAAGAAAATTCTGATGCATTGGTCCTCGGTCCGTCTGTTGTTTGATACCTCGAATAAGACGCCATTTTGCCAAAGACTGCCATCTCTTTTTTTCGATTAAGACGCCATTTCGGTTCAGTCTAAGACTACCATTACTTCCTTCCAATAAGACGCCATTTTGATCCAGCTCCAGATTGACACATCTCATCCCGATTAATTCGGTATTTGGATTCATATGTCACTTTCACCTGAAACCACGATACACCATTTTACAAGTTGTACTCTACAACGTACAAAATATCTATTGCAATTAAGAATATCTCCATATATAAGAAGGCTCCTAACATGCGCTATACAAATTTTAATGAAACTTACAATTACACTTACAATTAGAACTACAGCTCCAGTTAAGTTTACAATTACTGTTGCAACAGTATTACAGTAACTATATTATCGAATAGCCTATATATAGAGACCATTTAGAAAACTTGATTTGTTTCCAGGCAGTTGATAACTCGAGTCTTAATGATCGAAAATTCGATAGCAATTAATTTATGTAGCTCCAGTAGACGCCTGTAGTCTCGCAATTAATCCAGGGCTCTTCAAATAGACGCTGACCGAAAACTCTCTGTACCTTCTCTGACTCGTAGATACCGACTAATTGATTCAAACTGGCCCATAATTCACAGCGACGAGGGTACTTCCCTTTCCGGTTCTGCCAACGGTCATTCGCCATGGACTACCACCAACTGGTCAAGCTGACCACTGATTGGTCAGTGTGGGTGGACGCTGCCTACAGCCGAAGTTATGAGCAGAATTGCAAATTGCCTCACACCTGCCAAAATCCGAAATGAACTTTGACCTTACAGGAGGATCTCACCCGATAATCGCCGTAGAAACCCGTTACATTTACATTTACATTGAACTCTGTACTGTAATTATTTATTCATGGCGAAATATTTGTTGCAATTGTACACAAGACAGTTGTCTTTAAGTGGCTTGGATGGAAAGCGCTATAGAAGTTATTCGTCTCTTCATGGAACCGAAGTTTTGCCAGGATGACCATTTTGAAGAATACCATTTGTTCATTCATTCGTTCGTTCGTTCGTTCAATCATTCGTTCATTTGTAAGGTGCCCTTTTCTGGAGTTTTCGCTTTACGATGCTACATAAGTTGTCTGAATAATAAAAAAACGACAACAGCAGCAACAACAATGACAACAACAACAATAGCAACAACAACAATAACAACAACAATAATAATAATAGAGTACCTCGGCGCGCTAAAAATAATAATAATAATAACAACAATACAAATACTAATACAAATATTACTACTACTACTACTACTGCTGCTACTACTACTACCACTACTACTACTACTACTACTACTACTACTACTACTACTAATAATAATAATAATAAAAATAATAATAATAGTAATTCATTCATTCATTCATCCGGTCAGGTTTCACCGTAGAGGAACATTGGACCTAATGAACTGGACCATTTTAATTGTTCCGATCGGTTTCAATGAGAGATTTCTAAAACCGATCTGTTGTCTAACCGACCCCTAGATTCAGTCTCAACAGAACAGTCTCTTTCACGCCAGCCCAGTTTAACGAGGCCCTACCACCCAGCGGCGCATTTGAGACCCAATTCCCAGCCATCTGCGACCGCCACCGCATGGAAACCATACCCTGCCTCAGCAGCCGCAGCATCACCGAGAGCGGCCGCATCACTAGCTGCGGCAACAGCCGTGGCCTCCGCCCATGGCAGTTATTAGGAGAGCGGGCCTCGCCCGGCGAGAACGTAGATCAATCTTTGACTGCCTTTGTGTGCTTGCGGCCCGACGCGGGAACGGCGCAGTTTCACCCTGGTAGGGTCAGAATTAGGGGTCGGTACAGAAAGGGGTTTACAACAGAGGTGGGTGTTTCCAGTGGCGTGCGGTTATCTGGTTTTTATGCGAGCGGATGGAGATTCTTACTGCATCCGGTGCGATTTGCCTGTTCCATAGGCGAGGCGGTGAGTTGATCAATGGTTAGTTAGTCAAGCCATGATGCAATGCCAGCAATGTAGCAGCAGCAGCAGCAGCAGCCCATAGTATTGCCAAATCTTCGCCGCCTCCAACCCGTCACCCCTACGTCTTTGCACGCCAGATGGCGTCTTGGAATCGCCCGCGAGAGATAGATAGATAGATAGATAGATAGTGAGATAGAGTGTGTAAAATAGAGAGAGAGAGAGAGAGAGAGAGAGAGAGAGAGAGACAGAGAGAGAGAGAGACAGAGAGGCGATGATGATGCTAAGAAAAGAATAGCTATATCGTTAAACGCAAAGGAGGGTAAACAAGTCTTCATGTCTCTAAGTCTCTCTGCCTCTCCGTCTCCCTGCCTCTCTGTCAGTCTCTCACTCTTTGGGCATTGTTGCAGCCCATCTTACCCTTCTCGCCCCCACCCTGCTCTCCGTCCACCCAACTTACGGGATCTCCGCCGTTGCGGATCGCAGAGGGACCGACAATCGTCGGTCCTGATAGTTTACGGACGCCAACTGGCTACGATGATGGGGCGAGGCATTCGTAGTCCCACGCGAGGGTACTAGACAGGAGACAACGAAACACAGAGGCGGACAGACAAGAAGACGCAGAGATACATTGAGGCGGTGATGTATTACTGGCATAATAATGCGCCGAGCGATTATATGCGGCGTATCGCGTTACAGCGCTATATGAAAATAGCCCCACCGTCTGTTGCGTTATGAGTGCGAGCGAGAGGGACATGCAGACGGACAGGGACGCGGACACACACGCACACGGAGAAGTACGTGCCCGATGCCAGCACCGGCGCACGTAAGCTTGCGCGCGCCTTGTTTAAGCGGCCTATTGTGCTGCGCGTAGCATTGCCGACGAGTATATATGTCGACGAGAGGCGCGCTACGATCGTCGCGTTGTTAAGCGTATGTGACGTCAGGCGGGCAGCCATTGTTCTGCGCCGGCCCGGCTTTTGTTTGGGTCTGGTATTCGTCTTGTTACAGTCGCCAGTGTAAGACGTTTCCATTGTTGACCTGGCATCATTGATCCGGGCCCGATTTGGAGCGGAAATCGATAGGGCCATTTGTGTGATTCAAAGGCCTGTGAGGAGCTCGAAGGCAGGCGTTCTTTGAAAATAGCGTTTGGGGAGCAACTTGATTCGTTGGAGATCACCGTCGATGTTTGTGTGGATTTATTTGAGGTAGGGCGATGCGTAGACATCTCTTGGAGATTAGCATCTTTTGTCTTTGGTCTGGGTATTGCGTTTAACTTCACAGCGCCTGCTCTGTCAATGGACGCACTCCATACGCCCACGTCTCTGTAATACGATACATTGCAATGCAATACAATACAATACAATACAATACAATACAATACAGTGCTGTTATGTTCTATTGATTTAATTCTATTGAATTGTATTGTACAGTATTATATTATAATGCATATGTGTGCATGTATGCATTTATGTATCTGTGTATGTATGTGTGTGTGTGTATGTCTGTGTGGCTGTATGTGTATGTGTTTGTATGCGGGTCTGTATGTTTGTATATGTGTATGTATGTATGTATGTATGGGTATGTATGTATGTGTGTATTTGTGTATATGTGTAAGTATATGTGTAAGAATGTATGTATATTTGTATGTGTGTATTTATATGCATGTATGTATGGATGTATGTATGTATGGATGTATGTAGCTATGTATGTATGTAAGGATGTATGTAGCTTTGTATGTATGCATCATGTATGTATGTGTGCATGTGTGTATGTATGCATGTATATGTATGCAGACATTTAATCCAGCGCCTTTTAACCACGTTGTCGAAGCGCTTCCTACGCTAGCCTTAGTGGTGTTAAAGTCGCTAGGCGTTCTATTGTATTTTAACGATTTTATCTCCTTTTCGCTGTCTCTTGTGTATTTATCTCCAGCACATTGTTGTTTGATGGCTATTGTTAGCGCCCTACGTAGCAGACGCCACGCCTATTGACAAGCCGCAGATTGTTCAAGGGAAATTTATCCAGCGCTGTTCGGAACCGTTCTACGGATAGGTACCTTGAATATGTAAACACGCCTATATAAACACAGCCTTAACTAACAATAATAATGAAAATGATGATGATGATGATAATGATGATAATAATACTACTAATAATAAATGATGATGATGATGATGATGATGATGATAATAATAAACTGATGATGATGATGAGGAGGAGGAGGAGGAGGAGGATGTATATGGTGGTGATGGTGATGTTGATGGTGATGATGGTGATGATGATGATGGTGATGATGATGTTGATGATGATGATGATGATGATGATGATGATGATGATGATGATAAGACGATTTGTGGAGCGCCGTAGTACGGCCGAGACTGAGAAAAGGACGCCGTATATGTACAGTTATTCTTAGATGCCTAGTCCACAGTCCATTTTAGTGCAGTGAAAAAAGGCAACATGTAACATCGACACCATCTCACGAATAATATGAGAACATAAAACGCTGTAGCTAACGGGAACAACATGGGATTTTCCGAGAAGAGGCATTTTACTAGCGCGCAGATTCTGTGCCCGGATAGGCTAATAAATAAATAAGTAATAGCAGGCGTACGATGCGCAGGCGCAGAGACGAAAGGGGGCGTGGCTGTGGTCTGGAAACAACAGGGATACCAATATTTCTCATTTCCGTGCTCCATTGTGTATTATTGCCTAATCTACGTATGATAGCATCGTTTAAAGGTGAGTGATGAGCTGCCAAATTAGCTTCGTGGGCGTTCTGTACTGGTTAGTGTATAGATTGGGGTTGATTATGTGATGGATTATGTGATGGATTATGCGATCTGTTATGCAACAGATTATGTGATTTGTCGCGTATTAGATTGTGATTGTCTGTGTCCGATTATGTGATTGGTAATTTTAGAGATTATGTTAATGGTTGATGTGTAGATTGAGTTGATTATGTGATGGATTATGTGATCGGTTGGTACAGATTGGGATTTGTTGCGTATTAGAATGTGCGATTTCCTTTATGTGATTGGTTATGTTAAAGATTGTGTTAATGGTTAATGTGTAGTTTGCGATTGATTATGTGATGGAAGATTGTGTAATCTGTTATGATATGTTACGATTGGATTATGTGATCGATTGTGTATTGAGCTACGTGATTATGTGATGGGTTATGTTATAGATTATGTTATTAGTTATGTGTTGTTTTTCATATTGGAGAGCTTTGCAAGTTTACCAGCGATGAGGCTGTATTTCGGCCCAGTGGATGCTCTGAACTCTGACCTTTGTTAGCGGGAAGAACTCTTCCATTTTCTTGCCAGCGTGGAACCGTAGGGAGTTCAGGTCTGGTTGGATGTCAACAAGTATTTACGAAACAAATGTTGTTTCAGTTAAGCCTTGCGGTTGTCGGCTGAATAACAACAACAGTTTATGAAACAAATGTTGTTTCAGTTAAGCCTTGCGGTTATCGACTGAATAACAACAACAATTTATGAAACAAATGTTGTTTCAGTTAAGCCTTGCGGTTATCGACTGAATAACAACAACAATTTATGAAACAAATGTTGTTTCAGTAAAACCTTATGGTTATTGGATAAATATCAACAAGAATTTATAAAACACATGTTGTTTCAGTCAAGCCTTACTGTTGACTGAATATCAATCTGGTCTAATCTAATCTAATCTAAAGACTTCTATAGCGCCGTTATGATAATGCTTAAGGAATCAGTAGATGGTCGCGTAAAGTCTACGTCGCAATTTAAAATCATAATCCTTTCGAGAAGCCGGGTCGAGTTCCAGTAGGCCGCAGAAACAAGAATGTAGACTAGAATATCAACAAGAATACGAAACAATTGCTGTTTCATAAAAGCTATTCGAACAGTATTTGCTTCCAGGGTAAACTTGTTCAATGTAAATGTACATGTTTTTCTATAGCGGCCATATGGCCTCGACCCTGCTGATTTTCAGTGAATTTATCGTGTGAGATCCTTTGCCACCGTTGCCCGTTTGAATGGGCGCCACGCCATTTAAGTCCCTTGCACGGACCGTGCTAGCCCGAGATTCAAATCTCTGAAATAAGCCACGATTGGGTTGCCCCTTACTCCCTTTCATTACCCAATATAGTCCCTTACACAACGCACAGAGGCTCCTTGGCATACGCGTTTACCGATGCAGCTAACTGGGCCAGCAGTTCTTATGAACTCCTAACGTCATTTAGGCTAGCGAAGAGCGCCTTCAACAGGTACTTAGAGGGCACTATACACCCTTACATTACATTACCCAATATACTCCCTTACATTTCATTACCCAATATACTCCCTTACATTTCATTACCCAATATACTCCCTTACATTATATTACCCAATATACTCCCTTACATTACATTACCCAATCTACTCCCTTATATTACATTACCCAATCTATTCCCTTACATTACACTACCGAACCTGATATCAGTTGCCATTGCAACACGCTGTCTTCTGCAGCCTGACTTCCACTTCCAGCGCTTTTGAGAGATGCTTGAAAGGCGCTATATAAATGCTTTTTGCATTACCTTACATTCCGGCACCGAAACTTACCAAACTAATATTTGCGCTGTTGTTTGAAGTTTATATTTATTATAAACTAAACAGCTAACTGCACTTTTCAAAATATTGAAGTGTGGTTGTTCACTTGTCTCCTCTGTTTGATGTGCCGATTCGATCTACAATGTCTTGTATGTGCTTTCCCCCGAGTAGCTCTCATTAAGGAGTCACTCAGCCTCTGACGTCATACTAAAATATATCGCGCATGCGTATACGTGACACAAACAACCTGGCTCATCACTGAACAATCTGGTCTTCCCAAGATATATCGTAGATTTACACTGACATTACAGCACATGTTGGTTTCCTCTGCAGCTGATCATCACATGTCCTCGAAACGGAAGAAAGCGCCGACGAAACTGGACACCGGAAGTGCAATGACGTCATCGTCTGTCGTCGAAAATCAGCTTCCGGTCGGCGTCGATTGCTCTAGCGACGCAGACGACAGTCGCTCCGAAACTTCCCTCCGCATCGTCACTTCCGCTTCTGAAAGCGAACAGTCGGACGACGATGACGTCGCGAACGGATTGGACCACGAACCGGAAGCGAAGAAAGCACCCGGACTGGAATTGAGCGCAGATCGACTATGTTGTCGCGGAGGCTCTGGCGAGGGCGTCCTTGAAGAAGACGAAGGTTGCGTCGACTTGTCCGTTCCAGGCAAGAGGAGTGACACTGTTGTTGATATGATGGTTGACCTCGTCGAGCCAGATGGATCGATGGCTGTGGACTTCTCATCGAGGTCTCCACCGCTGACTGAGAGCCGGATGCTGGAGAAATTCGAGGCGGCGCTGAACGCCGAGAGGACGGTCGAAGAGAAATATCGGAGGCTGAACGAAATGATGGCAGAACTGGACTCCATCAAGGAAAAACTGTTGGAGCTTCAGAAGACGATGGTACATAATGTTCAATTTTTCCTTCTCTATTTTTTCTGCTTTGTACATTTAAGGATAAAATATAATATATATATATATATATATATATATATATATATATATATAAAATACAAGTGGATTTGATATTTGCCTCCTTCCGAAGTTCAGAATTGCGCACTCGAACATAAAACAGAGCATCAACGGCGCTGAGCATTTTTGCGAGGACCAGCTCAAAGTCCCTACACAAAAACGGTCTCTTGAGAGGCTCGAACCCGTAATTTCCACATAACAAGCCTAGCACTTTATCCAATAGGTTATAAAGACACGTATGATGTTATATAATAATATTATGTGAGTGACATCAAGCGACAACATATGGCAAAACTTTTCGCCGACCCAACTACATGTGTATGTTAGGTAATCATAATTTCAGTAGACAAGGATAGCATGCATGGGCCTATATAACGTAGAGAATATATGCTAGTTGTGTCTATTGAAATTACGATTATATAACATACACATGTAGTTGGGTCGGCAGATTTTTACCATATGTTGGCGTCAGATTCACTGATACTCAGCGCTAACAATATTTATCTCCTACTCTTTGTCATTTTCTTCTTTCTCTCTTTCGTTCTCTCGTTCTCTCATTTCCGCTTTCTTTTTCTCTTTCGTCCTCTCTTTCTGTCTTTCTCGTTCTCTTTCATTTTTCTCTGTTTTCTTCGCTCTCTTTTTCTTTCTTTTTAACTGCTTCTTTTTCTTTCGTTCTCTGACTTTTTTCGCTCTTTCTGTCTTTAGTTCACTCTGGTTTTCTTTCTTTTCGTTTTCTTTTTATATTTCTTTCTTTCGCCTTCTCTTTTTTTTCTCTCTCTCTCTCGATCTCTTTCTCCATTTCTTCTCGCTTTCTTTTCCCCTTTTCTCTTTCATTCTCTTTCTTTTTCTCTCTCATGTTCAACTTTTTCTCTTCCTCTCTTTCGTTCTTCTCCTTTCCATTTCTCTCTTCTTCGCACTCTTCTCTCTCTCTGTTATGCGCAAACGATCAGTATACACAGAGTTTGGATTAGCCGCATTCCATTCGATCTTTGAGTCGGTCGGTCGGTCCGTCAAATAGACAGTAGGGTCGATGGCCGTAGTGTGACTTTATCCGACCGCGGACGACCGAGAGATGTGGGATAGAAGACAGAGAAGGAGAACATGAAACGAGGAGGAGATGCAACGGATGTGAGAAGTCCATAAAGCCTCCCACGGGTGATAACATAGGTCCAAACGTCTGACAACGACACACAGTGGAAACTGCCTTTCGAAGACAGCACACGACTTTGACACTTGATATCCTGGCTAATGGTTCCTCTCGTTCTTTATTCGTCTCACTTTCTGTCTGATTGCTTGTCCTGTCTGTCTGTCTGTCTGTCTCTCTGTAGAACCGCCCCTCCTTAAATGGCTGTCTGCCTGCCCGTATGTTTATCTGTTTGTCTCTCATTTTGTCTGTCTGACTGCCCGTATAGCTATCTGCCTGTATCTTTATTTGTCTGTGTGCCTGTCTGTGTGTCTGTGTCTGTCTTTGTGTATGTCTGTGTGTATGTCTGTGTCTGTCTGTGTCCGTCTGTCTGTGTGTCTGTGTGTGTCTGTTTGTCTGTCTGTGTGTGTGTGTGTCTGTGTGTGTGTGTGTGTGTCTGTCTGTCTGTCAGGGCGCATCGTAGCAATCATCGACCGAGGTCCAATAAACTTCAAACTATGATCGGAGGTCATTTGCCTGTTGTAATAAGATGATGATAGCGATCACGTGGCATCAATAAACTTCGACACTGAACGATCCTTCACGTACACATATGGAGATTAAATATTTTAGTACATAATATACGCCTTCATTTACTTGTTCTCTGCATATGTGTATCCGCTTGGTTTCCTTCTGTTTAGTATTACTTCATGTAACGCCATCAATTAAGTCTTAGCGAGGCTTTACCTCTCTTCACCTCTATTATCCGCTCCTCTCCTCTCCTCTCCTGTTCTCCTTTCCTCGTCCTCTCTTCCATATTCTGTCCTCTCTCCTCTCCTCTGCTGTCCTCTGCTCTTCTCTGCTGTCCTCTACTCTCCCCTCCTCGCCTCTCCTCTCTTGTCCCCTCTCCTCCCCTCCTCCTCTCCTCTCCTTGTCTCCTCTCCTCTCGTATCCTCTCGTCTCCTCTCGTCTCCTCACGTATCCTCTCGTATCCTCTCGTCCCCTCCCCTTCTCGTCCCCTCCCTTCTCCTCCCTCCCCTCCCCTTCCTCTCCTCTCCTCTCCTCTCCGCTGATTTAGACCTGACACCAAAACTGACCAAACAAACTGACCGAAACTGACCAGACTTGATTTGATATAGCGCCAGTGTGGCGCGGAGAAACTTGGGAGATTTACATTACATTGCATTCGTCCGTCGACCACCTGTTGATGTCCCTCTATCGATCGTATGTTCTTCTCTTCCAGGGAAATGAAACGAATCCTGAAAGATCGATTCCATCAGGTAAAACAGCTTTAACGCCGTTGAATTATAATTGCGAGCAGAGCGCAGGTTAACGGTTTTTAAAGAGATGCGTAACAGGCACTATATTAAGTGTCTTGATATATACGTACACATATAAATACATAAATACATACATATATACATACATCATACATGCATGCATACATATATACATACATACATACATGCATACATACATACATAAATACATACATGCATACATATACACATAAATACATATGTTCATACATGCAAACATTCATATAAACATACATATATACGTGCATACATTTATACATACATACATTCATTCATACATACACACATGCACACATACATATACACATGCTTACATACATACATTCATGCATTCATACATGCATACATACATGCATACACAATTACCTGCACACATGCATACATACATACATACTCATTTATATATTTAAACTCGCATAATCATAATCTCCATAGCCTATACTAAGATGAAAAAAGCCATATTGTAAGTTGCTAATCAGCCAATTAAACACCGCTATAACAATGGTCGGCTTTCTTTTGTTCCTGCAGAGACTTCGTCGCCGTTCCGCCCTCTACTTCCGGCCTCCAGTCCCACTTCCGTTCCAGTCCTCGCCTTAACCGTCAGACCGTCACCGGCTCCGGAAGAAGCCCCGCTGAACCTGAGCAATAAGACCCAGCAGCCACGTGACGATGACGTCATGCTGACGTCACCGTTTTCTTCCGCGGCAGCGCCCCGCGCGGCCTGCGGTGACCTTCGACCTCCGCCGGCTCACTGCCACACTTCGAGGAGTGCCCAGCTGGATTTGCGAACATCAGCTGAGGCACCGTCGAGACTGGACCGCGTTGACGCCTTGACTGTGCCCTGTTCCGGTGTACCATCTCAGGCGAGGACAGTCGAAGCGACGGTCATCCGAGGCCTGTATGCCTCCGTCGCCCCTGGCCTTGGTCTGGCCTCGAATGCTGGCCTCTTTCCGACGTCGTCGACTTCTGGCCTCGGCACGGCCTTGCCGGAAAAGGTTTGAAATGCGATGTGATTATTTTTTTATTTTTTTATTTACTTATTTATTTATTTATTTATTTATTTATTTATTTATTTTGAGTTGACCCCCAAACTGATTTGAATGATGTGCGATTGTCCATTGGTCAGCGTGCTAGACTGAAAACCAGAGTCGGAGTTCAAATCCCCACCAGAGCATAAAGTTGTTTCAAGATGTTTTGCTCTACTTGCGCCCCCTAGCGATGTTACTTAGAAAATGAGCACACCGACCGTACAGTGTCGGTGGATAGATCAGGCAGCGAGGTAGAGGACTGGCCAACCACCCTCGTTTGCCAAAGCTAAGGTAAATGAAACAGTTAACAATGACGAATGGCTTACCTGTTGGGATTAGCTCAAGAACCTTCTTCTTCTTCCTCTTCCTTTCTTCATTCTGCTCTATTTATCCTCCTTATCTCCCTCTTCGTCTACGTCTCCCTCTCTATCTTCCTCTTCCTATTCTACTCTTTTTGATCTTCCTCTTCTTCCTCCTCTTCTTCCTTTTTCTCTTCATGTTCTTGTTCTTCCTCTTGTTCTCCCTCTTATTCCTCTTTCTCTTCTTCTTCTTCTTGTTCTTCCTCTTCCTATTCCTCTTCCCCTTGTTCTTTTTATTCTTGTCAATCTTCCTCCTCCTCTTACTATTCTTCTTGTGCTTCCTCTTCCATTGCCTCCTTCTCTTCCAATTCCTCTTCCTCCTCTTCTTCTTCCTCTTCTTCTTCTTCCTCCTCTACCGTTTCCTCCTCTTCTTCTTCCTCTTCCTCTTCTCCGGAGTTCTCTACCGTTTCCTCCTCCTCTTCTTCCTCTTCTTCTTCTTCCTCCTCTACCGTTTCCTCCTCTTCTTCTTCCACTTCCTCTTCTTCCTTCTCTACCGTTTCCTCCTCTTCTTCTTCCTCTTCCTCTTCCACTTTTTCTTCGTCTTCCTCTTCCTCTTCTTCTTCTATATGTGTTGATAGTTGTTAATGTTGTCTTTCAATGTAGCTTTTATTTTCTCCCGCACTTTCTTCGCATATCTTCCAATCATCAGACTTGCTCTACAGCTTTGGTGCCAACGTTGGCACCAACGGCGCCTCAGCTGGATGCGTGACGGTGCCATCCTCGTCGTCAGCTGCAGCAGCAGCAGCAGCTGGTCTGCTGTCCAGTCTGTCCGTCTCGCAGATTGCGACCATTGTTCCGGTGGTTATGACGTCACTGCTACAGTCGGCGCCAAAGGTCACTTCCGAGGTCACGTCGTCCGGTCAACACCTCGACCTTCAAAGTACGCTGAAAGAAATCGCCTAGCAGTTAGCCTGCTGGCCGACCTATCGCGTCGTCGCTGGTTCGATTTTCTATAGCAAATGGTCTGTATGTATAGCAGAAAGAAATTAAAGCTACCATGTCCTGCAGAGGAATGTAAAGGAGACGCTTATTTCCTCCTCCCTGTCCTTGAACTCCGGCAATGGACGAATCCTAAGGTCCTGAACACAGGGCCAATACAGCACCAACCTTGCCGTTTACTTTCCAGCTGACGCAGTACCAACTTTTGCTGGCTAACGACAGAGGCAGTTTAGCAAGAACAACTTGCCCAAATTCATTACATGGAGACCATTCAGCCGTCTTGAACCCGCAATCAGTCTTTGCGAGTTCGAGTCAGTAACGTATGATTCTTATAGAATAGTCCCTGCACACATCTAACCTAATCTAATCTAATCTTGTCTAATATAATCTAATCTAATCTCGTCTAATCTAATCTTGTCTAATCTAATGATTCCAATGGCACCGTTATCACATAGCAAAAGGAACCAACTCAAGTAAAATTACAGTCAAGAATCATATTTCATTGACGAAAACCTCTCGAAATCTAATCGGTTGGAGTAACCCGAAGGGTGATCCAGAAAGTTGAACATTAAGTTAGCTACTGCTGCTGGTTTTTCTTTTCCACAGAATCAGAAAGTATATCAACTGTAGCTTATTTTTCTGTAGAAAAATACCCAATCTACTGACTTCTGTGGCGCCGGTCTTTTCGTACAGTCTGAGCATATACTAACCGTGTACTGCTTATGTTGCTTTAGAGAAGGGTGCGGGCACGAAGCGAGGGCGTCGCCAAACAGTCACAGAAGAGGGATCCTTAAATGAACCTCACATCAAGCGACCTATGAACGCCTTCATGGTCTGGGCCCGTGGGGAGAGGCGACTCATACTGAAGGCTTGTCCCGATATGCACAATTCCAGTATCAGCAAGATACTTGGTGAGATATCTTGCAGTTTAGGTGGAGTATATCTGGACTGGTCTTTGCAGGATTGAGTTAGAATGTTTCTGGATTGATGTTTGCATGATATACCTCGATTGCTCAATAGCTATGTCAGTATCCTTGGTAAGGATATCTTGTGTGTTGCTCAACTCCAGTAATAGCAAGATACTTGGTGAGATATCTTGCAGTTTAGGTGGAGTATATCTGGACTGGTCTTTGCAGGATTGAGTTAGAATGTTTCTGGATTGATATTTGCATGATATACCTCGATTGCTCAATAACTATGTCAGTATCCTTGGTAAGGATATCTTGTGTGTTGCTCAACTCCAGTATCGGCAAGATACTCGGTGAGATATCTTGCAGTTTAGGTGGAGTATTTCTGAACTGGTCTTTGGAGGATTGAGTTAGAATGTTTCTGGATTGATATTTGCATGATATACCTCGATTGCTCAATAGCTATGTCAGTATCCTTGGTAAGGATATCTTGTGTGTTGCTCAACTCCAGTATCAGCAAGATACTCGGTGAGATATCTTGCAGTTTAGATGGAGTATATCTGGACTGGTCTTTGCAGGATTGAGTTGTAATGTTTCTGGACTGATATCAACATGTTGTGTGAGATATCTTGTGTAAGGTTATACGTTGATTGCTCAGTAACAGTGTTGGCAGGATGCTTGGTGAGATAAGGATATATTGCACCTGGATTGGTGTTAGAATGGGGTGTGAAATATCTTGTTATTTGTGAGGCTACACCTCGATTGCTCAAGTCTAGTATCAGGAAGAGATATCCTGAGATAAAGATACCTGGATCTCTGTTTGCAAGATATATAGTGATATGTAACAGATGATATCTCAAATAGAGTATGAACAGCATAGTGGGTGAGATATCATACAAGAAAGAACAATAAAGATATATTACACTTGGATTAGTAAGATGTACTTGATATCTTGTTATATGTCAGCAAAGATACACCTCGTTTTTTCAATTCAAGGAACAGGAAGATACTTAGTGATATTTTACGTTTTTTCAATTCAAGGAACAAGAAGATAATTAGTGATATTTTGCACAATAAGAATATAGCATGTCATTATTTTTTGTGCATTTATTAAGCGGCACTATCTAATGCATAGGCATCAATCAATGGCTCTGAGCAATATAATAAGTTAAGGATTTGCTCAAGGTCCCTGCAGAGTAACCGCCACAGAGCTGGCTTGTATGTATGTACGTATGTATGTATCTATGTGTGTGTGTGTGTGTATGTATGTATGGATGTGTGTGTATGTATGTATGTGTATGTATGTATGTGTGTATATGTATGTATGTGTGTATGTATGTATGTGTGTGTATGTATGTGTGTGTATGTATGTATGTGTGTATGTGTGTGTATGTATGTATGCATGTGTGTGTATGTATGTTTGTATGTATGTGTGTATGTATGTATGTATCTATGTGTGTGTGTGTATGTATGTATGGATGTGTGTGTATGTATGTATGTGTGTGTATGTATGTATGTGTGTGTATGTATGTATGTGTGTGTGTATGTATGTATGTGTATGTATGTATGTATGTGTGTGTATGTATGTATGTGTGTGTATGTATGTGTGTGTATGTATGTGTGTGTGTGTGTATGTATGGATGTGTGTGTATGTATGTATGTATGTGTGTGTATGTATGTATGTGTGTGTATGTATGTATGTGTATGTATGTATGTATGTGTGTGTGTGTGTATGTGTGTGTATGTATGTGTGTGTATGTATGTATGTGTGTATGTGTGTGTATGTATGTATGTATGTATGTATGTATGTATGTGTGTGTATGTATGTATGTATGTGTGTGTATGTATGTATGTATGTATGTATGTGTGTGTATGTATGTATGTATGTATGTGTGTATGTATGTATGTATGTGTGTGTATGTATGTATGTGTGTGTATGTATGTATGTATGTATCTGCCTATAATATATAGCGCCTTGTAAGAACCTCATGACTTGTGATATGTAAGGCTGTAAACATTATTCCAAAGTTCATCAAGATACTTGTTGAGGCTTCTCACCATGTGACAAAGGCATCCTCTGAGCGCCTTCGGGAAGGTTCTCCTGAATTGGCGCTACATAACTTACTAATTACAAGGACAATTACAATCCCAGTTGTTAATCTGAGGCTCAACTATTCTTTTTCGGCAATGCACCAGGAACTGGTTTTTCGTTTGCTCCAGGGGCCAAATGGAAGACGATGTCTAGTGAAGAGAAACAACCTTACTACGAAGAACAGTCTCGGCTCAGCCGGCTGCACATGGAAAACCATCCCAATTACAGATATAGGTATACACACAGGTACATTATAGGTATACACAGGTATCTCATAGGTATATATCTATAGATCTGTAGCATAGAGGCGGATGAATCGCTCGGATGGAAGAATTATCGATCAACGGAAGAACATATGTTGTAAGGTTGTCGATTGTGTATTCGACCGACGATGGTGTTACTCTATCCTTATACCCCTTGGCTTCGGTTCGTATGCGAGACCGAAGCCAAGTGCTACAAAGTGCTATACAATATTCTGGCCAAGTGCTGGATCATTTCCCTTACTTTACTTTACCTGACTTGACCTTACATAACTTTCACCTCACCTAATGTTACCACACCATACCTAATCTTACAATACCTAACCTGATTTTCCTGAAATAACCTTCCTTGCCTTTCCTAACTTTACCTAACCTAACCTGACCTGACCTTAGCTTGACACACTTTGCCTAACCTTAATTTGCTTGGCTTTACCTTACCTAACTTTCACCTCACGTGACCCAACCTGACCTGACCTGACCTTAGCTCGACGCACTTTGCCTAACCTTAATTTGCTTGGCCTTACCTTACCTAACTGTTTTACCTGACCTCACCCACCCCAACCTGACCTGACCTGACCTTGGCTTAGCGTACTTTGCCTAACCTTACTTCGCCTGGTCTTACTTTACCTACCTTTGCTTGACCTGACCTGACCTGACCTGATCGGTGTGCGTTTTAGACCTCGGACGAAGCGGTCTCAGCCGGTTACCCAGTCTGTTCGTCCCGGAGAATCAGCCGTGACGCAGCCGCCTGGCCTCGGTGATGACGTAACGGCTATTCTGGCCGCCAGAGGGCAAACGAATCTGTCTGGCTCGACCACTACGACAATCTCAGGTGTGGAAGAAGTTTTGTAGCCATCGCCATCATCATAATTATCATCATCTTCATCTCCATTTTCATCATCATCAAAATCATCATCATCATCAATGTCATCATCATCATCATCATCATCATCATCACCTTCATCAAAACCATCATCATTTTATCACCACCACCACCACTACCACCACCATCATCAAAACCATCATCACCACCATCATAATCATCACCACTACCACGATCATCATCATTTTCATCATTATCAGTTTTCTTCTGAACTCTGCAGAGTTCAAGGACTAGAAAACGTTGCTTCCTCTGCTCCTTTCTCAGTATCTATCAAGTCTTAAGTCCTTATCTCGTTTCCATGGCTACCGATCGAAGACTTATCTGCGCTTTCGATTCTCCAGGCGTTGGAATAGCAACGAGTCGTGTTGCGACGACTTCCGGCTGTGAACCGGAAGTCCATTCGTCGGCTATTTGCGTTTCCGGATTCAGTTCCTTTCCAGCGACGACGATGCTCCAAGCAAGGACATCACAGGGCATCATCTGCAGCAGCAGCAGCAGCTACGCCGTAGCTGCCGATTCAAGCACCGTTTCCATGGAAACGGATTCGGCGCGCAGTTCCAAGACCTTCTCAACGGAAGAAAACCAACGAACCCAGGAAATATAAATCCAACCAAAATGACGAAAAGCCTAAAAAGACTAAACGGTGGAACCCAAAGTAGAGGGAACCAAAATGGCCGAACCCCCAAAATGGCAGAACTTAACCCAGTGCGATCCAAAATGGCCGCTACCAAACACAATTTTAGCTAAAACAAAAGGCTTGATGGACTGAGCAAGTTCAGTTTGGTAATTTATATATAATTTATTCATATATATATATACATATATATACACATATATATTTACATATATCGCACATATATTTTATACATGTATATTTGTACACAAGATTGAAGACATGTAATATGTGAGCTGAAATGAGTTAGCAAACCTGCTAAAATATATTATTTATTTATAGATGCATAGCTGTATATTAGCAGGTTTCAATCCCTATTTATATATATATATTTATATATATATATGTATTTATATATAATAGGTATTGAAGAAGCTTGGCCGTTATGTACCTACCAATCAGTATCCATTTGTTTGTATAATGTGTCGTTTGCAATCATTTTGTATAAAGAATGTGCTTGCTATTGTTTGAATTAATCCGAAAAGGGTTTGACCAAGGTGCTTTAAGAATTTTCAGAGTCACGTACAAGTGTTTCGTCCAGATTATTAAACAAAGATCCTGGAAAACATTAAGATATGGCGCTCCTTATTTTCAATGTGTATGCATGTCAAAAAAGCAGACAGTTGCGCCACCTAGGGGCCGGTAAGATAAAGGTCAAGGTAAGATGATACAGCTGCGTTCACTGGGCCTATTTGTATAATACGATCTCGCTGATTGGGTCGACATTTTCGATTGCACCGCCTCCAGGCGATTGACCTTTCATAAGGTAAGGGTCTTGGACATTAAGTGCCGTATCTCGGTGTATTCTATGATCTTTGATTGGAGTCCTTTGAAATCCTGTAGCGAGTTAAAGTCGACGATAGCCTTAGGCGACACTGGCAATATTTTGATAGGTTTTGTTTGTATAAAATACAATGGCATGTGCACTTTTTTCTATTGAAAAATTTCTGCGCTTTTCATATTTTTTCACCGATATGTGATACCGGCGTCTTTTGAGTTCTTTGAGACTTTATTTAACTGGAAGTTATTAGAGTCTAAAATTGAAACCGTTTCTTAAGTAAGCTAAGTACACAGTGGGAGTTACTTTAGCCAACCTGCAAACCCATTAAAAGTCATTGAAGTTAGTCGATAAGTAGCACTTGCCTCATAGAGTTCGGCAAGTTTTTAAAATTAGCTAATACGCTGTTGAAATTGATCGTTTTAATTATTTTTCAATATTCAGATCACGTGATCTTTTCCTCTAAATATTCAGATCACGTGATATTATCCTATAAATATTCAGATCTAATATTATTCTTTAAATATTCAGATTCTCGATCCTATGCTATAAATATCACGGGATCTTATGCTATGGATAATTAGATCACGTGATATTGTCCTATAAATATTCAGACGAAAGTATTCATGTTAGCATCCGTCGTATGTTCTGTTGTTACTGATCGTGAATTGAAGACTTTGTTATACGTAAACCGGCCCAATCGAATTATTAATTAATTGTTGATATTTTCTAGTTTTTATAATCTGATGTGTTTTATAGAGGTTGAATCCGCTTCGCCTGCGTCATCTGCATTTTTTAAAACGACGATTTTAGAACATTTTGTGCAAATTATCAATGTTGTTGCTATTTTTGTTGTCGACGTTGTCTAATCCGTTGTACACGTGATCGTCATCATCGGAGTAGTTGTCGTCAGCAGCGATGATTATCGTTTTATATGGTAATGTTCTCAAGCATTTTTGTAATCACAATTATTATGGAACATTTAGACCAAATGTTTTCAGCTGAAATCACACTTTCTTCACCTCTTATGGCTCTGCTAAGTGTTTCTAGCACTTCCTTACTCTTTACTCTTATCTAATCTATTCTACTCTATTCTGCTCTCTCTGTCTCTCTTTCTCTCACTGTCTCTGTCTGTCTGTCTGTCTGTCTCGCTCTCTGTATCTCTCTCTCTTTCTGTCACTCCACTCTCGCTCTCACTCCTCTATCTTTCATTCTCACTCACAATCTCTCACGGTTTCTCATTCTCTGTCTCTTATTTTTCTGTCTTGGTATTCGTCTTTCTCCGTATCTCTCTCTCTCTCTCTCTCTATCTATATCTATCTATCTCTCCCGCTCTCTATATCTCTCTCTGTGTGTCTCTCTCTGCGCTCCGTTCAAGTTCTTCAGCCATAACTCGCTACATTCATCATCATCAGCAGCATCAGCATCATCATCATCATCATCGTAAACCTAATCACCATCTTTACTAACATCATTATAATCTTTATTATCACCGTTATCTTCATCGCCATTACCTTCATCCTTGTCATCTTCATGGTCGTTATCTTCACTGGTTCTGGCTTTTCCGAAGGACCATTTGCGCCACTTCCTTCCTCGACGGAAAACCATTTATATTTTAGTGCTTTTGTAACAATGACAAAAAACTGTGGCTGATTTTCCACAAACGGAGTATTGTTTTCGAGTTAATGCAAACACAAAGCGGCATTGTTTTCTTCCGAATGGTCGTCAGCGATTGAATGCGACACAGCTGCTTTCGAACAATAGATATGCATCCTTCAATAAAGGCATTAATTCCTACAAATGGCACCATCCATTGTCTTTGATTCGGCGTCCGATTAATTTGGCGCCTTTGTACATAGGCTTCCTAGTCGACAATAAACCACTTACGCTGTTGAAAGGTACATTATATTCACATTTGTTTTTGTTTAGACACTTGATATAGCGCCTTTAAAGTACCTCACAAAAGCGCTCCATCAAATTTTGATGCCTGGTTATATAATCCACAGAACGCTGAGTCGTTTAGTAACATAAATTGTCTATTAGTGAAATTGTCTGTTGGGTGTGGTTTACAATCAGACAATGATTAGGCTGTCACAGTCTTTAAAGCTGGCCACAATCACACACACGCGATTATATTTCAAGACACCATATATATATATATATTTCTTTTTGTTTCGAGTCAAAAGATACAGGACCTAATTGTAATATGTCCTAAACGAAATCCACGCTCATGTGCGAATAGGTAGGCCTATCTAAAAACTTACATAGCATTTAAATTTATATAGCATTTTAAATTTTTTTAGCATTTTGAAAATTTATATAGCATTTTGAAAAATTATATAGCATTTTGAAAAATTATATTTTAAAAACCTCTCAAAGGTGCTGAGGCATTTCTAGTTCCAAGAAGGTGCGTCTTAATGAGACGAAAGGAGAAAGAGTTCGAATTTCCATAGGAAGACTGTTCCAGAAGGACGGTCCAACCCACGAGAGACCATATTGTGTCCGTGTCGTCGTTCAGGAGCGCGGTACTGTCTGATCTCCATGGGCCGCCGAGCGCTGCGTTTGTCGACCCGGTTGACTCGCAATGAATGAGCAGCTCCTTGATGTATTCATGGGGCTATCGAGGGTCTCCCTTTGAGGAGAATCTTGGATTGAATTCTCTTCTCAACGGGAAGCCAGTGCAATGTATCGTATTCCTCTTTCACTGTTCGTACCCTGGCACCCCTTCTTCCTCTTATCTCTCTCTCCTCTCCAACCCCAAACACCACCAACAGGAGCTGCCGCGCTGTCTCTCCGTCTGACTTTTGGATCTTGACGTGGAAACGAACCCTTTTGCCTATCGATTTTGTTTTGACTGAGCGTCTGTGAATAAGTTGGTCCCCGCGGCGCGGCTTTCATTGGGCGCTGTAGAAATCTCGGAATTACGATTACGATTACGATAGTTCGAAATATGCGAAAATATATAGACAAATTGGCCACGATCTGTGCAGCGCAGTTGAGGACTGACTGTGTAGTAGTACTAGTTCCAGTTTCCACAGTTTAACGACATCTTATGGCATGAAAGGCCGTTGACGTCGCCCTCCTCCTTTATCCAGGCTTTGGACTGGCACCACCCGACTGAAGACAGTGGCGGAGTTCACTGTGTGTTTAAGAGAGGCTGTTTAAATATTACGTAAGCAGAAGACACGTGTTTATGCTCTATACAAGCAACAGTTAGTTAGTGACCGACCGATTGTTTACCCGTTGCTACGCTTGTCTGACCTATAAACGGCCTAATTAGTATTCATCGGAGGCCTATATGATATTAGGGCTTCTAATTCACTCGCTGTTTAAAAGGGTCGTGGTTGGATAGATATGGTCTTAGTAAACAGTTCTGTGGTATGGTATGTTGTTGTATGGTGTGGTATATAACTCCTAATTAGATCACTACAGCAATCAAGATGGCGTGTCTTGATTAGGCGAATTTCCAGTGTCGTCAACTGAATTGAGGTAAGTTTTATTTGAACATTCTCCGCTTTTAGTCTGACTTTTATTGATCTCTGCTTTTGGGCCACGTCACGACCTTTGA
Organism: Norana najaformis; assembly: GCA_964023275.1. Classification (NCBI taxonomy): domain Eukaryota; kingdom Metazoa; phylum Annelida; class Clitellata; order Crassiclitellata; family Hormogastridae; genus Norana; species Norana najaformis. Next base: position 2,101,926 of record OZ029918.1, read on the forward strand.
TCTACTTCTGACAGTGCCACCTGTTCTCGGTCTGAGAGGTGGAAATGGACGGTTGGCTTTGCTAGCAGTCAAACCCCGAAGAAAGGGTGCATATTTGCATCTGAACATTCATAAAGCGCCTTTTTCGAACCCCTCGATGGCGCTGGAGCATGACTATGTCACTCCATCGGTGGCGACCCTATACATTTAAGAGATATTAATCTCGGGCTAGCACTGTCCGTACGCGGAGAACTTAAATGCCCATTCAAACGGGCAGCGGTGGTGAAGGATCTCACCCGATTACTTCATTGAAAAATGAACTGGGTCGAGGCCATACGGTCGCTATATAAATCCGTGTACATTTACATTTACGTTTATTTTACAGGAATCATTTATCCTAGGACAAATGTAGTTTACATCAAGACCGCGCTGCTAGACTTCCCTCTGCCCTCTAGCGAACATTTCGCATCAGATTCAGATTTGCTAATCGTGTCTACTGACTTCTATGGCGCCGTTATCATAATCTAATCTAATGACTTCTATAGCGCCGTTATAACAAAGAAACCGTAATCAAATCATAATCCGTTGGAGAAACACTGATTAATAACTTAAGGTACTAACAAGGGCTTCGAATATATGAGCAAATAACATACCTAACATAACATGGCATAACTTAACATATCATGACATGAAACGGACTTTAAGTGGTTCAAACTCGGCCATTGTTTTGTTTGGGGTAGTGCCAGTCCCAAGCCTGGATAAAGGAAGAGGGCGACGTCAACGGCCTTTGATGCCATAAGATGTCGTTAAACTGAGGAACTACTACTAATTAAGTGGTTTAGAAGATATTTCATTTGCTTTGGAGAAAGATTCTTCGAACTGGTACAGAATAACCCTCTTGAGGTCAGCTCTATAAAACTGCTCAAGAAACTGGCGGGTCTTTTGGGGCTGAATTTATGTAACACTTATACCTTATACAGAAACTTGGGTTGTTGATGATAGCGTTGTCCCACTGGGCAGAACCACTGCGTTAGCTAAAGAGAAGCATTTTGTTATGGAATGCCTCTAATGAAAACTGGTCTTGTTTTCAACCGTCCTCGAGCCGAGGATTGGCTGCAACACGGACAATTTTGTGCCATCTGCTTCTGTCCCTCGTCTCCTGCAATAACTGATCGAACGATAATTCAGTCCACGACTTGATGTCATCGATCCATGCCATCTTGGGTCTTCCCCGAGCTCGGGATCCAGGAATTGTGCCTTGGATGATCTCTTTCTCTAAGCAGTCTCCACTCTTTCGTAGCACATGCCTGAAGTAAAAACTACCTCTTGTAAATATATATGTGTATGTATATCTCCGATATTTTCTCAACTCTACACAAAGGAACTCTGAGAGACCAGCTTAATTATGACGTTATATGATATGATATGATGTGATGTGATATGATATGATGTGATATGATATGATGTCATATGATATCATATGATATGATATCATATGATATATGATATGATATGATATATGGTATATCATATGATACGATATCATATCATACGATACTTCGTGTGAAAACCCAAACATATTCAAGTTGGCCTCAACGAAAAACAACTCATGTGTGGATCACCGGAATACTTGCATCAATTTAATCCTCATCGGGGCCGGAAGAAGGGACAACTGAAGATTTGCATGCGTTTGGCGTAAAACGCATTGAAATTCCACCACGATCTCCATTTCATTTGCATGTGATGCAGACTGTGGGCTCCATATAAATGTCAATTATTATCAGATCGATAAATACATCATGTCTATCGACCTGCTAAATTGAGAAACACAGAGATAGCAAGACAGACAGACAGACAGACGTAGAGAAAGGAAGCTTTTCTTTGGAACTGATGAATCAGCAAATGTGAAAGGTCAAGAGAGAGAGACAGACAGAAAGAGAGAGAGAGTAACAGCAGACGATTTTCAGACAATGACTGAGAAAGACAAACAGACACACAGACACAGACAGACAGACTCCAGAGAGATCAAGTGGTTTTCCGATGAAGAGAGAAAAATCCTTAAGCTAACCTCTTAACGACGAGAGTGACTCTCAGACGCAATAAGTCGTTCTAAGCCAAAATTATTCTTTAAAAAACGCTTCCATAGGCGCCGTCCAATAAAACCAATACATAATATATGTATCTATAGACATCATCAATATGCAGGACCAGATGTGCGCAATAGGCATATACATACATGTATTGTTTGCATATAGGGCTTATAGATGTCGATATATTTGTGTATATATAGATTTTTAATGTATTATGGATCGCTTATATATATATAATACTGTTTGCATATAGTTCTTATGGGTATCCATATATATAAAGATTGTTAATATATGTATAGATTTTTATATATACATATATATGTGTATATATATTAGGGCTTATGGGTGTCTATATATATTTTTCTATATTATATATTTAGTGTTTATATATATATATATAAGTACTGTTATTATGATACGCCTAACTTGTCTAATGGTCCTCTTGTGGCTTCAGAACATTGGTTAAACCGTACATCAAGGTGCCTGTAAGTGTGAGGATGCCGGTTCGCATACCGATAGTGGCCACATTTCAGAGATTCGAATCTAGGACTAGTACGGTCCATACACGGGGACCTTAAATGACGTGGCCCCGTTCAAACGGGTAGCAGTGGTGAAGGATCTCACCCGATTAATTCATTGAAGAATGAGCAGGGTCGAGGCCATACGGTCGCCGTGTAAAACGTATACATTTACATTTACTTTACATTCAAGGCACTGTGGATAAAGCATTTTGCGATCGTGTTGTATATGAGTGCGTCCTTCCTTCTCTTATCTCTTATCTCTTATCTCTCTCTCTCCCCTCTCCCACCCCAAGCACCCCCATAGCTGCCACTCTGTCTCTCTGTCTGACTTTTGGATCTTGACCTGGAACCGAACCCTTTTGCCTATCGATTTTATATTGACTGAGCGCCTGTGAATAGGCTGGTCCCACGGCGCGGCTTTCGTTGGGCGCTGTAGAAATCTCGGAATTACGATTACGATTACGATTACGATTTCAGTTCAGTGTAGCTCAGTGTTTGTCAATGCGGGAGAGATCTCGACACACGAGTCGCCGTCCAAAGAGAGCGCATTATTTGTCTAGGCCCGGGACACACGAGATCACGTTTGGCTGATTGTAGTTCGACCTGAAGAATGTGCAAATATTGGTCGTCTGCTTCTGTGCTTCACGGGGATCGCCTGCGCCACGAACCCAGTGGCAAGCTCGGACAGTGAGTGGACAGCGATTGCCATGACGCCTCTTGCCTAGCGATTACATGGTTAGTGGCAGAAGGCCGATTGCCAAGTGTAAAGAGCGTGTAAAGTTACACTGTAGGATTATGACGGACGAATGTAAACGATTCGGTTACGATTACATTGACTAGAGTTTGTAAACGGTAAAGTAACACTTGTATGTATGTACGTATGTATGCATGTTTTATATGTATGTACGTACGTACGTACGTATGTATGTATGTATGTATGTATGTATGTATGTATGTATGCATGCATGTATACATATATGTATGTAGTTATGTATGTATGTATATACGTATGTATGTATGTATGCATGTATGTATGCATGCATGTATACATATATGTACGTATGTATGTATGTATGCATGTGTATGTACATGCATGTATGTAGATACTTAATATAGCGCCTTTAAAATACCTCTCAAAGCCTAGCCTAAATGGTATTAAAGTGTTATTACCATTAATACCTCTATATTTATGAAGCGCCATAGTGGACAGGTCACTAAGATCAGTAAGCATGGTTACTGCGACAAGAGTTCTATAGCCACGCTGCAATCACTAATGTCTGTTCCTAGCAGACATTCCTTGAACAAGTGTACGAAAATCTCGAAAGTTACACCAATCCTGTCGACCGGTCAAATAATCTTGTATATAGATATATAGATAGATATATATATATATAGATATATATATATGCACACCGGACTAAATGCATATGCATATATATTTACATATATATGTATATATAAATGTATGCATATATTTGATGGCTTTTGCATTAGTTTAACAAAGCAAATAGTTAATAGCAAAATGTCCACAGCGGACCCGTACGGGAGTCTATCATTTCCGACTCCACGGCCCTTCAGCTGGCAAAGGACGAATCCCAAGGTCCTGTACAGGGGGCCAGTGCATCGTAGGACTTGCCCTCTACTTCCCAGTTTACTTCGATACCAAATTATACTGCTTGGTGACAGAGGCACGGTGTGTGCAAACAACTTGTCCAAAGGCGCTGCACATTCTCCGCTCAGGAGAGTCGAACCCACAAACGTTGGGTTACAGACCAGCCTTCCTACCGAATAGGCTACCGTTACGCAAAATAAATAACCCATATGTCTTTCCAGACATAAGAGCGAGAGAAGCGTTATACCGAAAATCCTCCTCCTGTATGCTTGGCTTTTGTTCCTGATATTAAGCTTTGCACGTTTCTGAACACTAGTACATGTCAGCAAATATACTCGTGGTTATCGCAATCGCGTGAGGCACGGTAGCCTATTGGAGAGCGTGCTCGGCTTGTAGCTGGAGAGTACGGGTTCGAAACTCCTCTGAGAGTGTGTGTCGGGACCTTCAGCAATCCTTCACTCACAATTGCTCAGAGCCATCGATTGCTGTGTCGGGACCTTGAGCAATCCTTCACTCAGAGCCATCAATTGCTGTGTCGGGACCTTGAGCAATCCTTCACTCAGAGCCATCGATTGCTGTGTCGGGACCTTGAGCAATCCTTCACTCAGAGCCATCAATTGCTGTGTCGGGACCTTGAGCAATCCTTCACTCAGAGCCATCAATTGCTGTGTCGGGACCTTGAGCAATCCTTCACTCAGAGCCATCCATTGCTGTGTCGGGACCTTGAGCAATCCTTCACTCAGAGCCATCGATCGCTGCTAAGTCACTAGATAGTGGCGCATAATGAATGCAGAAATAATCGCATATAGATGTGTTTAACATACATATACGAATATATGCTTGTATAAAACTGTGTGTTATATATATAGTGTCTACAGTATATATCTACACATCTATATATTAACAGCATATATATTGTATATATATTATATATAATGTATTTATATACAGTGGTGACCTTCGCCGGCGTTTATTGCTCATTAGCATAACACGTGGAAGCTGATACTCGGCTAATTGTAGCATTGATAATATATATTCATAAATTATACAATTGAAACCTTATATGTGTGTGCTTGTGATTGTAATTTGCAACTTCTATAGCGCCCTTGTCTAATGCACACGGCATCAAGCGATGGCGCACCAAAACTATGCCGCAGTCAGGTCAACAACCGGAAATTGGGTCGGATGAGTCAGAGAGACAGCCTGATGAAAAATGTAGTCTTCAGTTGAGAGCGAAATAACACAAGTCTGAGCAGAACGAGTGGATGCAGGAAGAGAATTCCAAAATGAAGGTCTACCTGTGTGTGTGTGTGTTTGGGTGTGTTCTTGTGTGCGTTTGTGTAAGTGCGTATTTGTGTGTGTGTTTGCGTGTGTGTGTGATGTGTGTGCGTGCGTGTTTGCGTGTGTTTGTGTGTGTTTCTTTGTGTGTGTTTGTTCGTGTGCGTGTGTGTGTGTGTAAGTCCTTGTATATAAAAAATGTGTTCAATAAAGTTAGCATATATATATTATATAGATATATAAATGTATATATAGATATATAAGTGAATGTATATTTTATATTTAAATCACCACGCACGTTCGATTCTAAATTTACATGTCTACACATTAACACATGATTTAAATTGTCCCAGATTCGAATAGAGTTGCTTCAAAAGCTTCCTAGTCTTAAATCGGCGTTAATTGTGCACTCGGGGTGGTCCGTATTGCGTCATGCTTCTGACCTTGCTAGTACAAAGGTTGGCATGGAAACGGAATGGGGAGGTGCGTGAAGGATGACGTAAGATTCTAGGTCAGGGGTTACGTAAGGTCGAAAAGATCTGTTTATTTATGCGAGAATAGGTAGTTTAGCTTTTGCAGGCAAAGCATTGAATAGGCTTTACACGCACACACATACGCATACACACAAACACATACATACACATACACACACATACACATACATATACACACATACATACAAGCATACACACACATACACACGCATACACATACATGCACATACACACGCATATACACATACATATATACAGTATATATACACACATACACACGCTTACACACATATACACGTACACACATGCACACATACACATACACACATATACACATACACATATATACACACATACACACACAGTTGTGCTTTAATGAGCCTGCGTTATAACCACGTTGTTTTAAAAGAAGGTCATGAGTCAGTTAAATTTTGCGCTGCACAGTATTCTAGAGGTTAACATCCAAAGAGAGGTAGGGGTTCGAATCCTCGTCGCGGCAGCAAAATGTGTTGAAATTTCCAGTTCCACTTGCGCCTCCTGACAAACTTAGTTATAAAATGAGTACATCGAATGTACAATGTCGATAGGTGGGTAGGTGGGTCGGTGGAAATGAATGTCAAGCCTATTCAAGGATTTTTGGGTTGTAGAGGGTGCTGACCACCGACCTGGCCTGAGAATGTCGTCTGCCAGCGGAGAGAAGACGTGTGAAGAGGCTTGCGCAATGGATGCTATGGATGATGATGCAGCAATGACCAGCTGCAGCAACCTAAACCACCAAGAAGGCATCTGCTCCATCCTTTACTAATAATAACACGTAGACTTGTATTGAGCTTATAACAGTATACATATCAACATTGCGAGTGCCCGTAGATCCGACTGTTATGTTGTTTGTTCATTCATTCATTCATTCGTTCGTTCGTTCGTTCGTTCATTATTTTGTTCATTCATTCATCCACTCACTGACTCACTGACTCACTCACTAATTCATTCATTCATTCACTCATTCATTATTTCTTTCTTTCTTTCATTAACTCATTCATTCATTCATTCATTCATTTGTTCGTTCTTTCTTTCTTTCCTTCATTCATTTAGTCAGTCAGTTGTAATTCAGTGATTAATTGATTGATTAAGTGATTGGTTTGTTAATATTCGTACGTTAGTTCGTTCTTTCATTCCTGAATTGGTTCGTTCGTTCAATCATTCAATAAATCATTCTCATAGGTGCATGTGGCGACGCACAGCGGCCGGAGTTGGAGGACGGAGTGGAGGAGAGCGGTGGAGGAGGAAGGACATCGAGTAGCGCCAGCTCTGACTCCTCATTGGCTGTCAACTGCCAGTCCTATCCGACAGAGGTCGTCGTCCACGGCCGCAAAGTTCAAAAGGTCAAATGATGAAATCATGAAAAGTCAACTAATCACATCGACCTAATATGTTAAAACGGTTTAATTATTGATAAGCTGTTAAAATTATTGAAATGATAATTGATTGGAAAGTCGGCAGAAGTCTTCGTAGTTTCAATAATCGTAATTATTCACCATTCATTGATTCAAGTGTATTGTGAATGAATGAATGAATGGACGAACGAACGAGCGAATAAACGGATGAGCAAACGAACGAACGAATGAACGAGCAGATGAATGAATGAACTGATTAATTAATTAATTAATTAATTAATTAATTAATTAATTAGTGAACGAACGAACGAACGAGTGAACGAATGAACAAACGAATGAATAAATGAATGAACGAACAAATGAATGAATGAATGAGAGAATGAATGAATGAATGAATGAATAAACGATTAAATGAACGAATGAATGTCATCGACTTTCGTTCACTGCTCAGGTTCGGGTGCTTTTCTCACCATTTCCGCCAAGGATGTCAACGACTTTCGGTCATGAGTCGCTGCAGGCCGGACATCCAGTTCGACGAAGGGTTGCCTCTGTGGATCGGAAACTGGGCAGCGGCGATTCCATGGGGCAGAGGTTCCGGAGGTTCCGTTCCTCAGGGTCCACAGTTGCCCAGGCAACGGACGACGGAGGGACAATACCCCTTTCGCAGGAGGAATCTTCGGGGTATGTCCTGGACAGCGAGACCTCGATGGGTGGACAGACAACCCTGGGTTGCGCAACCTCTGTGGATCACGTGATGCTGGAGGAGGGTGGAGCGATGGAAGCAAAGATGAGACAGGAGATCCGGAACGGAATTACGTTTATCGAGGAACGGTTCGGGGGGCTGATCCAGCTCAACCACCAGCTACGGACTGACCTCGCGAAGGAGCTACAAAACTGCGAGGGACTCCGGGAGAAGGTCGCGATGACGGAGACGCAACTGCAGCTGGCAGAGACGGAGAACTACGAGCTCAAGCAGCAGCTGGACATCAGGGAAAAGGAAGTGATGCGGCTCGGAGAACAGGCAAAGGAGGAGTGGCAGGCTCGGATCAAACTCGAGGAGACTCTGATAGAGCTGAAACGGGACAAGGACGTCGAAGTTGCATCCTTGAAGGAACTGCTGGACGCGAGGAACGCCGAGGTACGACTCCTGGAGGTGGAGCTGAGAAACCGGAAACAGACGAACGAGAAGGAGAACAAGAACGGCCGAGAGGAAACCGTCGAACTAATGACGCGAGTCAACATGTTGGAAGAGATGTTGTTACTGCTGAAGCGAGAGAAGGAAAAGGTGGACGAAGTGTCTTCGCACCTGGAAAATGAGCTGGAAGCGTGGAAAGCCAAGTACGAGTCCAGCTGCCACGACCTTGACCTTCAGATGGGAAGATTCCAGGCGCTCAAGAAGAGCTACGCCGACCTACAGGAGGAAAACCAGCGACTGGCGAAGACCACACAGCGAGTTTTGCGCGATCCACACTGCATCACCGGCCCCCCGTCGATGGAATCGATCCGCATTATCGATCTCCCGGATCAGACTAAGTCCGGCGGGTCACTGCAGGGTCAACATGCGGGTCATACGACTCTGATGTCAAGCGGAAGCAAGATGGCGGCCGCTCGCGATTCGCGCATTGCTACGCAAAGCCGAAAGAAGTCCCAAGACTCGGCGGGCAGCGATCGTAGCTTTAGTCTTCCGCCAGTTCAGAAGTTCAACAAATGAGTGCCATGTTCGAGAGCGTTCCTACCAATTTGTATTGCGCCACTATAATTTATGTGCTGCTACTTTTTATTTTTATAGAACAACTCTTCACTGCCCAATAGGCTTATTTTCTGAATATATATTTTATCTGGATCAATCAGTATTACATGCAATCTTTCACTTTAGATTTACAGAAATCTTTTATTGACTGGCAAATGATTAGTTTTTCCTTATGCAATGAACGAACTTCTTTAGGAATATTTAAGAGAAAACTTACATTACGTACAGTATCAGACATATTGTGTTGTTGCCAGATGTACATATGGTTACTTGTTATAGTATTAATATCGTTTCATCATCATCATGATACATCATCATCATGCATCATCATCATACATCATCATCATACATCATCATCATCATCATCATCATCAATATGGTCGTTGTCATCACCATCATCATCATCGACGTCTTTAACACCATTATGTTATCGTTGTCATCATCACCGCTATTGTCGTTGTTATCATCGTTGCTATCATGGTCATCGGCATAGTCATCGTTATCATCGTCGTTGTCGCCATCATATTCGTAAGTAAGCAAGATTCATAGGTGTCTCTTCGTTTTCTGTTTTTTAGGCTGGACTTGATTAACTGCATAAATTAAATGGCCGAGTGAATGGAAATGACACGCATGTAATATATTCAAAAATTTATAAAGCGCCACTTCGAGCTAAACTAAGCGCGTCGCACGGTTTTCAGAGTTGGGGGGAATGATGGAAGGAAGGCAGTATGGATGGATGAAAGAAAGGAAGGAAAGACGGAAGAAAGGCGAATTCAGAGAGGGAAACAAGGATTGCCCTGCGATTCGATGAAAATCGTGTTGATGTTTAATATTCACTGAGGTTTAGCCGTCGCAAGTCACCAAATGTTTTGTGTGAAATGTTCTGTATCGTATATGATGCAGCTGCATTGAGTGGCCGAAATCGAAATGTTAATCCCGGTTTTTTCCGTTCTTCGTCGAGTTTTGTTTGGAATTTCACTGGAACACTGATTAATAATTTTCATAGACAGTTTGCTGACAGGTGAGATTTTGAAGCAACCGATACAACACGAAGGGGTAAAAGTAACCGCTGGAATTACTTAACGACTGCATGAATGACTAAATGACATGAATTAATGACTGAATGATTGAATTATTTAATGACTGCTTGAATGACTAAATGACTGGCTGATTGAATGACTTAGTAACCGAAGGAACTACTAAATGACTGACTTGTTAACTTAAAGACTGACTGAATGACTGAATGATTAAATGACTAACTTAATGACTGAACTAATGTTGCAATTTTTCTCCTTCTCCTCTTCCCCTCGTTCTGTTTCTGTACATTCACATACCAGAATGCATGAATGAATGAACGAATGAATACGTGATGAATGAATGAATATACGAACGAACGAATGACGTCCTTAATGAAGGAAGGAGAGAAGGAAGGAAGGAAGGAAGTATGGATGGATGAAAGGAAGGCAGGAAAGAAGGAAGGAAGGGGAAAGGAAGAAAGAAGGAGAGAAGGAGAGAAGGAAGGAAGGAATGAAGGAAAGAAGAAATGAAAAGCACGTATGTAAGGACGCAGTGACCTAAAACGAGACAAAGAAAGATCCAGGTCTAGGCCTACACAAAATTAAATTCAACTTCCAGTGATAAGTTCAAAACCGAACAATTACCGCATTGACTTTCGGAATTTTATTCATATTGAACAAGCAAGTTACAGGAGAATTTGAATAAACCAATTAGAACAGATTCTGGTAAATATACCTTCTTTTGTGAGACACAGAAAGCTTCAACAACTAACCATTTTACTGAAAGAACTCTTTCAGTAACATTGGCATGAAAGGTCGCATATGACAATATAATGTAGGCGTAATCGTAATCGTAAACTCGAGATTTCTAAAGCGCTGCTTAAAAGCTAAGCGCAGGGCACCAGCTTTCTCAAAGCTCTGTGTCAAGTCAATAGGGTTGTCCAAAGATGCCAAGTCAAAAACCAAGTCCGGTTGCCAGAAGAGCAGAGAGAGAAGGGGAGAGGAGCTGTTAGGGTGGGTAGAGAGCAGGCATTATAGAGCGCCAACCTAACCAGAATATGACAAAACTTAACAGACCCGAATCCAGTATCGTCACAACAACAGTAGCCTTAGAAGGCTCTGTCGAATTCCTCGCGTAACTTCAGAGACACCTGTTAAAAAGTTTGTACTCGATGCAGTTTTTCGGGGCGTGATCGTCCCCTTCCTCCTGAAGCGTGCATTTGCTCCCGTAGGGTTCGTACTCGCCCCCAGATGTGGGGCAGTAGAAAACCCTTGTGCAAGGATACGAAGGACCTGAGTCGCCAGCGACGCAAAAGCTGAGGCAGCTGTCCCGGTGACCCTTGTCGTAGTAAGAGAGTTTTGGACCCTCGGGATACGCGGTGCCAATTTCCATCCACATGGGACTACATTCTCCTGGCGGAAATATAATGCGTATCGTTATCATCACGTCGTCGTCGTCGTCGTCATCATCATCATCATCATTATCATCATCATCATCATCATCACCATCACCATTGTCATCAAAACAATTATAAAGATCATCATCATTATCATTATCATTATCATCATTATCGTAGTTATTGCGATCATTAACATAATCATAGTCATCATCATCTTTGTTCCTCGTCATCATCGTCGTCCTCATCCATGTCTTCATTAGCATAATCATACTCATCGTCATCATCGTCATCATCATCATCATCCTTATCGTCGTCGTCATAATCTTCATCAACACCTAGATAAGATCTGATCTACTCGGATTAGCGAACTGAGGTTTCAATCTCTGTACCTGGATCGCATCTTTGGTCCAGGATGAATTGTACAGTTTCATCGAACTGGACGAGAGAATCGGCTGTGATGGGTTTCGTATGGACCCAGCAGTTTTCCTTGCGGTACTCGAAGCCCTTGCACGAATCGTAGGACCGGGCACAAGTCGCCATGCACGACTGTAGGTCCGGGATTTGAGACGAGCCACCGGCGTATGTAGGTCCCTTTTTATAGACGCTGGTTTGACATCTCCATATTGTATTGCAGGTCGCTGGAAATTCACAGAACACGTTAGCCATGAAATTACATGAAAAGCAGCAATGATTAATGGAAAACTTTTAAAGAAAGAATGAAGTGGGAAGGAAGAAAGGAACGAAACGAATGAACGAATAGTAGTAGTCTTATCAGAAATAGTCTTAGTGGTAGTAGTAGTAGTAGTAGTAGTAGTAGTAGTAGTAGTAAAAATAACAGTTACTGTCTCGTAATAACTTGTGTCTGAAGGATTACACTTACCTAAGGTACACTACTACTACTACAACTACTACTACTACCACTACCACTACTAATACTACCACAACAACTACTACTACTATTACTACCACTACTACTAATACTACTACTTCTACTACTACTGCTACTACTACTACTACTACTAGCTCCCAAAGAAAGCTAAGTCGCTGGAACCAGTTTATTCACAATTTCTCAGCCAAAATACAAAATCGATAAGCAAGAAGGGTTCGGTTCCAGGTCAAGATCCAAGAATCAGGCAGGGAGGCAGGGAGGCAGGCAGGGAGGCAGGCAGGGAGGCAGGCAGGCAGGCAGGCAGGCAGGCAGCTACGGTGGACGGTGTTTGGAATTGGGTGTTCTATGGTTGCATTCTGAGTACATGCGGTGTTTTCTTACTGCGTTCGAATCGCTTGGGTGCAACAGAACGCTGTGTTCTTATGCGCAAAGCCAGTAGTCGTTTGAATGCAACAGAACGCTGTGTTCTTACATTTGAATCCAGCTATCTCATTCCACGCAAAGAAAAACGTCAACAGACCCAACCAAAGCATCATTGTATCAAAACCAAGTGACTATTTCCAACGACCGCTTTCGTCTGCAAAGAAATACAATGCGATGCGCTTTATGAAGAATCTATTATTATTTTTAACCAAGGTAGAAATGATCATTCAGGAATTTTTAAAATATGAAGAAAATTATACGGCTATTAAACAAAACGGCTTTTTATTATGACTTTGCCCGAGCCGAGATATCTGTGATCCTTCGGGACTTATAAATCAAGACTCCGGAGAAATGAAATGTATGTTGTTGTCATTATTATTATTATTATTATTTTATTATTATTATTATTGATATTATTATTGTTATTATAAAAATTAATAGTATATATTAGTTGAGCGCTCTGTCGGCGTTTCTTCGATGGAGCGCGAGGTTTTCAGGTGCGGATCGGACGAACATCCAGCACCACCAACTCCCTCCTCTTCATCGCCCTGGTCGTCTGCTTATTAATATTATTATTATTATTACTACTACTACTACTGCTACTACTATTATTATTATTATTATGTGACAGTTTCATTAAAATAAATTCAGTTAATAATCGCCATCTCCAGAGGGTTCAGAGCATGAAGGCAATGTTCCGGAGAGGCAGATGGCATTTCCTCGTTGAACAGCCACCGATATTATTGTTATTATTATTACTACTACTACTACTACTACTACTATTATTATTATCATCATCATCATCGTCATCATTATAATCATCATCATCATCATTATTGTTTTATTATTATTATTATTATTATTATTATTATTATTATTATTATTATTATTATTATTATTATTATTATTATTATTATTATTATTATTATTATTATTATTAGGCTATATCATGAACGTTCCACGAGTTTCCAGAGAGCAATCTGCAGGTAAAACACTCCGAAATAAGCGATCCTTTAGCTGATAAAAACGCCTTAAAAGCTCTAATCTAAGAACTTCTACAGCGCCGATATCTTTCAGAATAAAGCATCAATGATGATCGCTTCAAGTGAACTCGCACTCAAAACTCGTAAACCATCAGAGAACTTGCAGAACGCTCACAAACAAGCTACAGGTACCTTGCAATTTGCAGACGAAGATCAAAAGCAGAACAGCGATAAAAAGATGAAATATTGCTTACGTACAACACTCGAGTTTGCCCAGCTGCGCAGAAATATCTCTCGCCGATCGAAATCTACTTACTGACCTTCATGCGCCGGAAAGGTTTCTGATAGTCAATCTCCCGCACGTATCTCCAACCTCATCGATTATCTTTCGTCCGCCTATCAAAAGCGTTGACGTTTTGAAGAATATCAATTGGCATTGATAGTTTGATATTACGCCTGACTTTTAAATTCATGTTCTTTTTATGATCGATTGTATGCGAGCGCCAATAATAATAATTAGAAAACTTCTAATGCGCCGGTGTCTAATGCACAAGGCATCAACCGATGGCGCACCAAAGCCAAGCGGCAATCAGTTCATTATCCAGAAGATCAGTCCACAGAGTTAATTGTAGCTATCTGTACTTAATTAGTTAATTTGTTTTAATTAGTTAAGTGTAATTATCTGATCCATCTTACGAACTCACATCACTTCACCCCTTGCAGTCTCTCCGCAGGTCTACCACTCAAAATTGAAAACACTCCTGTTTCGCAGATCCAGTCCTGATTCCTCTTCTTTTATCTATCTTTAGAGAAAGAGAGAGAGAGAGACAGATGGAGAGAGTGAGGAACAGATAGAGAAAGAGACACAAGCAGAGACAGAGAACAAATAATGCAGGTGGTAGAGAGAAAGACAGAGCGAAAGACAGAGAGAGAGAGAGAGAGAGAGAGTAGGAAAGAGACAGGGAGAGAGACCGAGAGAGCTACTGAGACAGAGACTAAGCCAGAGACTGAGACAGAGACTGAGACAGAGAGACAGAGAAAGAAAAAGAGAGACAGACAGAAAGAGAGAGAGAGAGAGAACAAATGATGCAGGTGATAGGCAGCGGGAGAGAGAGATAGAGAAAGACAGACAGAGAGACAGACTGCCCTTGTCAGTGATAAATATGAACCCAGGGAGAATCTAATGACTTCTATAGCGCTCTTATCAGAATGCACAAATGCTTCAGTTGAGATCGTCGACATCCAGACAGAGACAGACAGACAGACAGACAGACAGACAGACAGAGCAAATGATATTCGGACCCGAAATATAAAAGAATTTCAACGATTTCCCGAGTTGGCTAATTACTTTTGCGCATTTTCCATACACCGCATCTCCATCACCGCACATCCTCATCCTCATCAGCAGCTGCAGGGATGCTGACTACCCTCGGCAGGAACCAAGCCACAAGCGCCGCAGCCCAAGTAAGCAATTTCTTTTCCAAATCCGGGTCCTTCCTTCTCTTCTGACGTCTACAGGAATCTTCAAAACGAGCCTTTAAATTATTTATACCCGCACACACACACATATATATAATATAAGTATATAACCTAAAAATAGCTACAACGTATATAAAATTATATATAGATATATACATATATAAATATATACACATATATACTATATATACATAAATACGGTACTATGTACATTTTCACACACATTATACATATATATATATTAGGTTCTACCGAAAGACTATGGGTTGATGGTTCCACCGAAAGACTATGGGTTGACAATCTCGCGGTCACTTCATATTGGATTGACCAAGATGTGAGTGACAAATGCTTTAGCGCCTTTGTCAGGTTCTTGAAAGACGCTACATAAATAGCCAGATACATACATACATACATACATACATACATAAGCACATGCACATGTACATGCACACATACAAAGACACATACATACATACATGCACACATACATACATACATATAAGCATACATACGCAAATACACGCGAGCATACAACCCTGGCATTATCAACCGATTGTTTACCTCCATGAGACATTTTGTCTGTTTCGCTGTTGCTATCGAAACCGGTTATTGGTCCACAAATTTCGTTTAGTGCTTACACTGGCGCCACATAACGGGGACGAGGAAAAGCGTTTCTAGAATGAAATATGTAGTTTGTTTCGAAAATATATGCGCTCAGTCAAAACAAAATCGATAGGCAGGAAGTGTTCTGTTCCGGGTCATATTCCAAGAGTCAGGCAGGCAGGCAGGCAGGCAGGCAGGCAGGCAGGCAGGCAGGCAGGCAGGCAGGCAGGCAGGCAGGCAGGCAGGCAGGCAGGCAGGCAGGCAGGCAGGCAGGCAGGCAGGCAGGCAGGCAGGCAGGCAGGCAGGCAGGCAGGCAGGCAGGCAGGCAGGCAGGCAGGCAGGCAGGCAGGCGGCTACAGTGGGTGGTGTTTGGAATTGGATCTGTGGGATAGATAAGGGGTAGAATAGGAATCAGGATAGGATCTGCGGAAGAGGAATATTTCTAGAGAAACAGACTTGGCTCGAGATAAATATTCTACATAGAAACTACAGCTGTTATTTAATAAAATGGAAATCATACATGCTTCCTGAACACAGTCATCATAGGCCCATTTAACGCTCACACAAGCACTGGCGCCAAAACTCATAAATAACACCTGCGTATCGATAAGAGAGCTCGACTGGCAGTTCCGAAAATAGCGAGTCGACTGGCAGCGTGAAAATACGAGCATCGGTGACTGATATCCATGCAACTCTCGTAATCTACCAGCTTCATTATCTTCCCACTCCAGATCAGATCGATATCAACAGAATTGAGACCGCGAGCGTTGCTTCTATAGGGAACCCGCTTTGTGTCCAGAATACGCGTCAACCGCGGCAAGGCTCTTTATCGTTAGTAGTTGCTAATAGCCTAATAAAAATTCATAGCTAAATGCGACATCAAAGGATTCGGTGATTGAAGCCGATTTTGATTGAACGAGGACGCTA